>CABFVX010000920.1:37445-48786 GCA_902151425.1 Timema shepardi
TCTCACAATCACCCTACCATTACACATTAGCGTAAGTGCGTATAACCCGAACGGGTAGTAAGACGCGGTGCTAATAATAATAATAATAATAACATATTCTTCTTCTTATTATTATTATTATTATTAGCACCACGTCTTACTACCCGTTCGAGTTATACACACTTACGCTAATGTGTAATGGTAGGGTGATTGTGATATGAAATGAAGGATCAACAGTTTAACGTGGAATCCGAACCACGGTGGAGGCCTGGCATTCCTCACATAACATATTCTTATTGAACAGTGATAAGTGTCGCTCTGAGCTGTGGCTACAAAGCACATATAGCTCACCACCGCGGCACACCGTCTGTGGAACACTGGACTAGACTATCAGCCGAGATTTACTGGAAAGTCCGCATGACTTTTAATTAAGTAAAGTAAAAAAAAAAGTAAAAAAATACTGGTTCCTTACCTGTATAAATAAAACAATAAAATTCTATACTACATACTTTATGATATCATATTCTGAAAATTGAAAAATGACACCTGGACACGGGAATCGAACCCGGGACCTTCGGCTTAGTACGCCAATGCTCTTACCACTGAGCTATCCAGGATTCGTCCCGTGCCCATGGTCATTCTTCACTCATAGTTTAAGGCAGAGTCTNACGCCAATGCTCTTACCACTGAGCTATCCAGGATTACTAAGCCGAAGGTCCCGGGTTCGATTCCCGTGTCCAGGTGTCATTTTTCAATTTTCAGAATATGATATCTATGAGGTAGTATCCTCTCTAAAATGCATCAACAATAGCTTCGGCTATTTGTTTCATTACTTTATGATAGTTAAAGTTTAATTAAATACAGTTCCTGCTTTTTAGTGTGCATAAATATTTTATTTGATTGAGAGAGCTTGCAACCCAAAGGTCAGTTTGATGTGTTTACTCATGGATTCAGAGCACTCATCCCTCTGAACTGGCCAGTGTGACCCACCCACTCCATCTGGGAGTATGCCTATGTTTCCTGTTGCCTTCAACATTGAATTTCTATGAGCGAGTGAGAAAGTTCCTACACAACTTTGCCGAAAAGGCATCCTGTATTTTGTCTATATTTACATTGCTCAATCGACATGGAGCTTTACTTCTTATTCGAAGGATGCTGTGCTAAGGATTTTTGTCGCTCGGTCAAAATCTGTTTGCCTGAGCTGGATTAGAACCCATGTGCTCCGGGTCTTGAGGCAAGCACTCTACACCAAGACCACTGAGGCTGACATAAATATTTCGTGGCTTTATTTATTATACTCGCTTTGCTC
Organism: Timema shepardi; assembly: GCA_902151425.1. Lineage (NCBI taxonomy): Eukaryota > Metazoa > Arthropoda > Insecta > Phasmatodea > Timematidae > Timema > Timema shepardi. Next base: position 38,734 of record CABFVX010000920.1, read on the forward strand.
ATTGTGGGCTCCACCCCCAAACCCCCAGTGAGTGTTAACTAATGTAATTCCAGCGTTGTTTTGAACGTAGATTTATTTTTACAATATTATGATTCTAGCTGACTCATAAGTGTGTTAGAAAATTAAAGAATTGTGGAAAATATGCAAAATTTACCTAATATCAAAAAAATCTAGCTCTGGTACAATCTGTTTTTTGATAGGTCTTACCATTTATCCACAAGAGGCCTCCAAAGAAAGGTCCGCACCGACTTTAAAGTTGCTCCGCCATTTTGAATTTTTTCCGGGGGTTTAAAATAATTTTTCTAAACTTTTTGGAATTTTCCCACCGTCGGTTACAGGCTAGAAGCTATAATTTTGCCAAATTTCATGTTCCTAGTCAATATTTATGTCATCCTTGGGGGGTTGTTAATAGGTTTTTTTTAATTACATTTTTTGAAACATTAATATAATCTTGTTCTTAATTCAACATCTGTTGTAATAATTATTTTCGCCCCAACTAAGATTCTTGTCTACATGGTAATACCAAATTTGTTTTATTTGTAATTTAAGCAGCGCTGACAGTGGATTAATATAAACATGTAAGTTTAAAACTGCATGAAGAGATATTTTAAAATTTAGCATGTATTAATACATGTACATCTGGATGTGTTTGTTTAGGACACCTTAGGATTAGGACCACACTTATAGATAAATATTTAATTCAAAATACACTAGAAAACACATAATTACCTCCAGCCTGAATTTGATCTAGGGAAATCCTGATTGGAGAAAGCATGTAAGTTTCAAACACAATGTAAGTAATTGAGCATGAAGGACAACATATAGTCAGAAATTTGATTTGTTTACCATTGTGTGTCCCCATTTTCAAAGTCTTGTACCAGCTATTCGCGTTAAGAGTTGCAAATTTTAGACTTATCACAGATGCATGAGAATTACTGAGTTGGAATAGAAGTTTTGTAGAGTTAAGGCCAGTTTCATAGTCATGACTTAGCGAGCCTCAAGTGCGGTGCAGTACTAAACATGAGACAACATCTACCTAGAGCAGAAGAGAATGGACCAGTTTCACATACGAAACTGTCTCGTTCCAGTCTGCTCTAGGTAGATGTCGTTCTTTATTCAGTATAGCACCGCACTTGAGGCTCGCTAAGTCTGACTATGAAACCGTATTTTAATCTTGGTCGGTCACTCAATGAAGTGTGGCAAATTTTTCACCAATTGAACAAGGTGTTTAAGTACATATGACAATGTAAGGAGTTTAAGGCATGGTAATAATTTTATTTCAATATGTCATGGTACTATAGCATTAGGAATGAAAATGTAAGGTCTAGAGTTGGGCTACAACGGGTACATGAAAGGGTAGAGAAAGCTAGGATGAGATAGTATGGACACGTAATGAAGATGAGATAGTAGAGGAAGCTAGGATGAGATGGTATGGACACGTAATGAAGATGGAAGGGGAGAGGATTCAAAGAATATTAATGGATATGTAGTGTGTAGGGAAGAGACTGCAAGGGAGACCAAGGAAGATATGGGGGGAACAGATAGCAGCACATGTGCAAGTGAGAGGAGGAGAGCGTAAGAGAGTGTAGGAGGAAGAATGGTGGAAGGATAGAGGGATATGGAGACCTTTCACTAAACAGAACCGACCACAGGCTGATAACAGTTCATGAGGACGAGGATATTATGGTACCAGTGTGTATTTTTGTTGAGTGACGCCAAATGGGTGAACATGTTGAGTGTTGTTACAGCTCCTTGTACTGGGTCGAAACCTCCAGGGCTGGGATTGGTCACCTCATGACCAGAAAGACCAATACAGGAGACGTGCGACCATTCTTCACTGTTACAACGGTGCGCAGGAAGTAAGTAGAGCCACATTATGTATCCTGAATGGGTAGTAAGATGCGTTGTTACAAAACACATATGTTGGCGCAAACACATTTGTTTGTACTTCAAATAATTCTCTTCCTATGAAAATTAGACTGTACCACCCATTGTTTTCCTTACAAAACCAATGCGAATGGGTAAAACCGGCCAACCGACATTAAAAATGACAAGTACACTACTCACCCGAGTACTGATTGCTCAAAACGCTGCTTGTTTCAGAAGGGAGAGCGAAGCTTGCAACTGTCCGGACAACCCCGCAGTGGGTCAGGCCATGAGCATCGACCAGACAGACCCTGGTAATCCGCGGGTCCTGTGGGTTGACGGTTGGCACGGCGATATCTACATGGCAGACACCAGAGGCTGTCACTGCACGGTGCTCGTCAATGCGACCGTCAACACTGAGACAGGTACTAGTGACTTAGAACACAAGAGACGTAACTAGGAGGAGGGTGACCTGGCGGTCTAAGGGTAAGGTGCCGGACTTCTGTGCTGGAGGCCGGGGTTCAATCCTCGGTCCCGGCACAGATCTATCTGATTACCAAACCCTTCCTTCACCTCTGACAAGACATCTTGTGAATGTGAGGAATGCCAGGCCTCCACCGTGGTTCGGATTCCACGTTAAACTGTAGGTCCTCCATTTCATCTCACAATCACCCTACCATTTACACATTAGCGTAAGTGCGTATAACCCGAATGGGTAGTAATACGCGGTGCTAATAATAATAATAATAATAATAATAATAATAACTAGGAGGAATATATATATAATTTTAGAAACGTGTCTCACTACCCATTCAGGGTATATACCTCTGTACTAAATAGTCTAATGTGTTATTGATTAAGGAGGTTAAATTTAGAAAAATTGTAACCGCATTTGCATGTAGAGAGAATGGGAAAGACAATAAGGGAAAACCACCCTCAGTACATCTGACCGAGATCAAACTTTGATCTCCCCATCTTCGGCATTGTGAGTTGCGCCTTAGACCATGCGGCCACCAAAGTGGGCTAGGAGGATTTTTGAAGTCAGTCAGTAGCAATACAGTCCGCTTCTCGTGTATCAGGTCTCCCCCCCACATCTGTGACGACGGACCACCGCCTCCTGTACTGGTCCAACTCCACCGAGGGACGAATCTACTCGGTAGTGAAGCCCACTAGCGCCGCACAGAGGCAAAACAAGGAACTAGAATACATGTCCTCAGGGGTGACCAGGATAGATGTCAGCGGCGTGCGCCGGATCACAGCTCTCGGCTTACACCTGCAGCCTTACCCAGGTAATATAATTATGATGTGATTATTTGTTGGCCGAAGAGATGGAAATGTTATGGCTTGCAGTCTACTAAGTAGGGGTAGAAGTTGAATTGGGGTAGGGGACACCTAGATATTATTAGCTTTCAAATAGTGTGTTTGGGGATGAGTGGGTGAAGGGGAATGGCTTGGATGGGGGGAGGGGGAAGTGGAGGCAAAAGTTGTTAGTAAATACAGACTTAAATTATTTTATTGATGTTCTACAGATCGAGATGCATTCTTTAGAACATTGATTATGATTTTGTTTTTATCAGTGCGTCTTGCCGCATGTTCAGGATATATGCATGTATCATAATGATTCTGACGGGATAGTGAGGAGGTAGCAAGCATCTTAAGAGGTAATATACTGGCATTTGCATGAGACGAGAGTGGGAAATACTTTGGGGAAAACCACCTGTGATGCCTTAGATCAGCCCTGTCCAAAGCGGCACCCGTGATATACTTTTCTGATGCCCTCCATATACAAATTTAAGCTTAACTTAAATTTCAATAATTTTTTTTAGCATCATAGTAATGGTTTATTTTTTTCCTTACCGTTCCCACTAGACCGATCTCACCACTCTTTTTATCTATTTCATTCATTCTTCTGCCTCCACTAGCCACGCCCTCATTGGAAAAAGCAAATCAGATATCTAGTCTGCAAAAATATATAAGAAGTATTTTTTATCCGTTGAAACCGCCTCGGACCCAGCTTCCAAAGAGAGGTTCACTTATTGTGTGAGTTTCATAAATGTTTCTTGCTTCTTACCACTATGTATTGTTCACTTTCAATTCTAAGGATCAAGACAAGCAGGTATATTGTCAGTATGATTCTAGCTTATGCTGTGACAAGCAGGTATATTGTCAGTATGATTCTAGCTTATGTTGTGAACAAGCAGGTATATTTTCAGTATGATTCTAGCTTATGTTGTGACAAGCAGGTATATTGTCAGTTTGATTCTAGCTTATGTTGTGACAAGAAGTACAAACAAAAACAACACGTTAGTTATCAGTGTATTTTAATTGTTCTTTCCTTCAACATAATTACAATTAAATACAGTTAACCGTCTGTTATCGCTTATCAGTATTATTATTTTTCATGTAGTAGATTTAAACATGGCTAAGCAACAACAAATCTACAGTTTTAACAATGAATTGGAGGAACAGTATTGTTTCATTGAATACAAAAGTGTGTTTATTGTGTAATTGTAGTGTGTCTGTTCCTAAAAAAAAATATTATACAGTGACATTTTTCCAGTAATCATAAAAATTTTAATAGTTAATTTCCTGTAAATTCTGTACTATGAAAGCACATAGTGAAGGTTCTCAAATCAAAAATTAACTTTGCAACAAAGTGTGTTTATAAAGCCTGTTCGGCAATCAAGTAACGTGACGATATCTTCTTACAAAGTTTGTCACGTGTTAGCCAAGAGAAAGAAACCTTTCAGTGACAGGGAGGAAGTTGTTAAAGAAGCAATGATTAGTGCTGTCGAATCTCTGTTTGATGATCTCAAAGATAAATCTGAACTTGTGTATTCCATAAAAAGAATTCAATTGTCTCACCAAACTGTAGCTAGACGAGTTGAACAAATTTCTAATCATTTGGAATCCCAGGTACATCGTGATTTGCAATCGTGTGAATATTTTCCCACTTCATATTGATGAAAGTACAAACATGTCGGATGTTTCACAGCTGTGTATGTTTATTAGAATGCCTTTTTTCCAATAAAACAGTAAAGGAAGAGTTTGTTAAGCTATTTCCTCTTAATGGACGCACTAGGGGAGATGACATTTTTAGTGTGTTCCTTATATTTGTGAAGGGTAGTGACATACCGATTTCTAAATTTGTTGCTATTACAACTGATGGGGCACCTATTATGACTGGTAAAAACAATGATTTTCTTGATTTTTGTGATGAGTAATTCTCGATATTTATTTCTTATCATTGTATTACCCACCTGTAAGATTTATGCACCAAGGTGCTGAAGTTTGAGCACATCATGAAAATAGTAACACGTGTTGTGAACTATATTAGATCATCTTCCGCCCGTCTTCGCTGGTTAAAGAGTTCTTTGAATATGTCTGATGCCGAACATGGCAATGTAATTCCCTATGCAGAAATAAGGTGGCTTAGTAGGGGGAAAACACTTGAACAAGCCTGCAGTCTTCTGGATGAGATCAGGGAATTTCTTAAATCACGTCCCGGGCAATATTACGAGGAACTTGATGACATATCATGGCTACTAGATTTAGCTTTCTTGGTAGATATCTCCTCCAAATTAAACAAGTTAAATCTCGAATTGAAAATGAAAGATCGTGATATCTCTGGCATGATTAGTGCATTAAGTGCTTTTCGAAAGAAAGTAAAACTACGGATTAAACATTTAAACAGGACTTCCCGTTTCTCATTTTAAAACTTTGAATTGTTTTTTTTTTATTGATAATGTTTGTCAATAATCCATTTCTCTCCTGTTAATATTAGTGAATTTGGAAGTAGGGTGTTCTTCGGAAAGTATAATCCTGACGAAGTAGAATAAGAAATTTTAACTCTTCAAGAAGACAAAACTTTGAAATCCTCCTATGCCACACGGAGAAATCTCTGGGCTTTGATGGACAGAAATAAATATCCTGTTGTTGCATTCCTCTAAAAATATATCAGTGCTTTTGTTCGACATATCAATGCAAAGTCTTGTGTTCGTCTATGAACATAATCAAAAATAAAAATTGATCATACCTGACCAACTCACATCTTGAGCAGCAGTCTGTTCCAGCTACACGCCAGATTACAGAGAACACGCATTGTCAACTTTCACACTAATTATTTAAGTAGGTATAATACATTTCTTAAGAAATAAAACATTCAGCAATTTAACTTTCCCATAATGATGACGATATTGTTGTTGTGGCAATATTCACACTGAGCCCCGTCTTCACAGCTATGAGTTAGATGCGCCCCAACACATAAAAAGGTTGGACAGCCCTGCCTTAGATCATTCGGCCACTAGACCGAGTGAATATAATATTAAAGTACTAACATTCCTGACCCTATGTTAGTGACACATTCAACCACCAAGCGCTGTACATGAATGTGAGAAGAGAACTGTAGTCACTGCTACTGCTTTATTTTAAATCATTTGATAATATTCCCGGTGTTAACGTCCTCGGGATAATTTAAATGACGTGAAAATCTTATTTCTATAACAAAATAATATAAAATTTTCCGGAAAAAAAAAGGACGAAAATTTTCTGGTAAAATTTCCAAAATGGCAAATTTCCCCCCTCTCACCTCTAGTTGGGGGGGGGGGGGGGACGACTGCCGTTTTTCCACCCCACNGGGGGGGGGGGACAGTCTCAGAATTTGAACCCCTATTGCCACCGACACACTTGTACTGTTGTCTGTTGTTTCAGTGCGCAAGTGTCTGTGGCCCCGGGACCCTGAAGCAGCGCCCACTCTTCATGCCCGCTCGGCCCAATCCATCACCCTGAGTCTGCCTCAGCCCAGACGTGAGCGCGAGTGCGGAGATGTTTCCATGGCGACCATAGAGTACACGGTGTACTACGGGCCGGCCGGCGGTTGGGATTGTGGGAGCAGCCTGCACGAGTGTGTCAGCGTGGTGAGGCCATGATATAGTTCCTATCATAGTCTCTTTGAGATTTAGGGGGGAAGGGGGTTATTGGTGTTTGAGACCACACAGTCAGCTCTGAATCACTGAATCACTGAAAGTGCAGTCGAAGTATCTCAATCTTAACCAATGAACAAAGCTGAACAATACTTGAACATCAACATGCCAGCAATTTGAACAAAGATCCCCAGTTTTTCGTATTGTACTAACATTTTTTCAATTGTCTTACTTTATCTAAAACAGGTGCTGTCACCATTCTGATCGCCTGACCTTGCTGTGAGATAGGTTTTTATAAACAAAGCTGATGAAGGAAAACATGACCTGTGTTAACCTTGTGGGGATTACACTGCATGAACAAATGAATTAAATCAGATCAAATATCCGTATCTTTAAAAGATTTCCAACCTCAATGATCACGCGATAAGGTTGGATAGAGAAGGGGTAAGGTATTGGAAAGCTAACTCAAAATGTCCTTTGGAGCAAACAACAAACAATAAAAACAAAATTAAAATATAGGTATTAAATAAAATAAAATATTTATTTTGTAGAAAATTATGACCACCAGATGAAAGGCATTGCATCTGTCTATGACAGAACGAGTGGCCGACATACATTGTGCATCTGTCATTGTTTGACTGTGAATAACTTCTAAAGTAGTCAACATAATTATAGCTATTGATGATCTGTCAACTAAGAGGATATTTGACAATGCGTAACTTTCGAATCAATTTTCTTAATTTCATATTTTAAAATTTATTTTTACATTACATCTATTTCTGTTTCCAGCCTATGGCCTGGGCCAGTTTCTTTATTAAAGCCATATACAGTAGCCCCATGGCTTCTTTGCTGCTGACTGACAGCTCACAGCTGATGTTTACAGTCAACATTTAGGTATATACCTAAATTTTGACTGTCAGAAGTGACAGTTAACAAATACATGTTTTTGCAGGTCATCTGGTTCGGCGTAGGGATACGTAATTTGGTCTGGTAACTTTTTAAAGCTGTTAGTCAGCACCAAAGAAGCCATGAGGCTACTGTATTTTCCACTGCCGACTTGCTAGGCCTGTTGCACCTTCATACGCCTTATAATCCAACTCAATGTGAAAGGGTTAACCCATATTTTCATAGATGATAAATTTTCGGCCATGCCGGGAATTGAACCCGGGACCCTTAGCTCAGTAGGCCATGCTACTGACTGAGCTAAAGTGCCAGACTTAACTTAACTTGGTATTTTTAAATTTATTTAATTTCTTGAGCCAAATAGTTATGTTGGTTTCCGATGCGTTTCACACATATCATTGGGTGCTTGGTACTGAATTTCTTCTAAATCAAGCAAACAAATTGAAACAGAAGAGGGGTCATTTTAGTGATCATTTAGTTATTATATTTTCTTACTATCCGATCGAGTTATACGTATATGTGCTAATTACACTAAAATGTTAGGAATTAGGGAAGCCTAGTATTATTTAGAAGAAGTACAACCACATTTGCATGTAGAGAGAGTGGAAAACCATTTAGGGAAATCCATCGCTCTTTTGCACCCAACTGGCATTGAACCTTGATCTCCCTACCTTTGGCGGTCTAGTCCAACATGAGAGTAGCATGTTAGACCGTACGGCCACCGAAGCGGGTGATAATTTAATGCTTAACAACTTTTACAACAAGGTGATTTTTGATAAAAATAATATTTTTAGTGTTATTTAACTTTTTATGCATAAAAATACATTTTTATTTAGTTTTCGCTGTTAGCTTGTAAAGGAAGCAAAAATGAGCTAATCTTTGAAGGACATTTTGAGTTAGTTTTTCGATTCCCTACCATTTCCCAACGTTTGGCTGTTTAATCCAAGGACACCCTGGAGGACTAAAGAGCTAACTTAAAACTACTTAAACAATAAAATTATAATTACTTATTCATAACAAAATAGTTAAGTAACCCAGATAAGAAATAATTCGAACAAAATCAACTTGATGTTTGTTATTCTATTAGTAGTTTTCAGACGATATTAAACTATTCCCATGGCTTAGTGGGAAGGGGGATCAAATACAAGTCTCCTCTCACGTGAGACATGTTGGCACCTGACTATAAACTTGCTAAGTGTAATGGCCTTGTTAGTGTTACAGTAGCCCCATGACTTCTTTGGTGCTGACTGACAGCTCACGGCTGAGAGCTGATGGCTTTAAAAAGTTACCAGACCAAATCATGTATCCCTGCGCCGAACCATATGATCTGCAAAAACATTTGTTTAGCAGCTGTTACTTCTGACAGTCTAAATTTAGGTATATACCAAAATGTTGACTGTTACAAGTCAGCACCAAAGAAGCCATGGAGCTACTGTAGTTTGTCCTGTGTTTAGAAAGTGGACGCTGAGCCCCCTTACAGCAGTGTCTGTGTATTTGTCCCCAGGTGACCTACAGCTCCACCTTCGAGGTCACAGGATTAAGACCCTTCCACAGATACGTTTTTCGTGTGGCCTTAAGGAACTACTACAGCGACCTTGAGCGGATATCCCCCGTCATAGGACCCGCTGTGATTCTGCGGACAGCCCCAGGAGGTAAGCATTGTTTAGGACCAAACTATGCTACTCTTGTTGCATGAACACTTGGCCACTGTATCCCCTTGACATTTACTAATGGCGGCACAAAACCCTACCAGCTCCAAGATGGCTGCTTTATCTGATAGCTCGCGATCTTAGCTGATCACTCGTATGTAGCTGATGACCTACTCACGTCCATCACAGACTCTGCCTTAAAATATGAATTAAGAACTACCCTGGGTACGGGACAACTCATGGATAGCTCAGTGGTTAGAGCATTGGCATACTAATACAAAGGTACCGGGTTTGATCCCAATGTTTGTCATTTTTCAATTAAAAGAATATAATTTTTAGATGCAGCTAAACTGTAATTAACAAATATATTAGCTTGGCTATTTAATACACCCTGTACAATGTACACCTGTTGTACAGATAGATCTAAGAGCTGGCAAGTTTAGGTGTACCCCAGAATGCTTGACTGCAAACTGAGGAGACGAAGGGAAACCCTGGTCACGGCACGAAAGATGTAGATTTTGTACAGGTAACTTATTGTGCAGTGTGCTAAAAATCCACTTTTTATTGACGTCTTAGCTAAAGTTGATATATAGTGTAGGTTGGCGGCAGCCAATGCATTGATGAACCAATAAGAATACTTAGGGGTCATCCACAAACCACATAGTGGTATTTTCCTTGCCTTTTTATCCCTACTCCCCCCATGTAACAGCATG
>CABFVX010000920.1:48932-110481 GCA_902151425.1 Timema shepardi
CCACAATCTGTGATACGGAAATGTTCTCACCAGGCGTGAATGTCATTATTTCATAAGGAAGTTTTGTGGCGCTAAAAGAGGGATTCATATTTAATACTTCTTAAAATCCATTTTGGATCCTGAATATAAATGATTAAAGAGAGTATTATTAAGGTGCTTGAAGCTGAGGGAAGACATCTTTATTAATATTGCGCACTTTTTATGATAGTCATATTATCATCATATAGAGAGCTATTTAAACAATTCTAGGTATACAACTTTTCTAAATTATATTTTGGATTAATCTACAATTTTACTTTAATTAACTTATCAATACCTAGACTCATGGTTCGTTCCGACATCGATCCTGGATCCTGGCTTCACTCTCAGAAAAATACTAGATGGCCAATGAAGCATAGATCGAGGTTCGAATACCTGTCGGATGTACTCAGAGTGGCTTTTTATAAATCGTTTTATACTCTCTCTCCACGTCACGTCCAAAATTCTACCTTCTTTACTCCTACGACATTAAAAAACATGAAAGACAAATAGAATGAATACAGTTTGGCTATATATACCACATTACAAAATGTATACTAAAAAGATAGGATTTTAAAGAAAATCTATCAGAATTTTCATGGCGGGAGAGCGGAAAACCATTTAGGAAAAGCAACCCTCACTAGACCTGAATGGTAATCGAACCCCATCTCCTCGTCTTCGGCCATCTAGTCTACTGAGAGAATGACAACTTAGACCATGCAGCCACCATAGCAGATGTTGTTGGATGTTGTATTTAGATACATGCACACACAGATTTATCAGAAAGGAGAACGTATAGGCTTAAATACACCTACCTTTTGAAAATAATTAAGGATATTCGAAGCTTTACTTTTCATAGCATGCTGCTGGTACAAAGAAATAACACTAATGATGGAATCTTCAAACTTGCCTTGAGATAAATCATGTACTTTTTCTTCATTCCATTTCACTACAACATCTTTTTGAGAATCTTCCATTGCTTTTTTCTGGATATCGCTTTTTAAACGCAAGCAATGAACAACTCTCCTCTTTTTGAAGACATTATTTTTGTATTTGCCCGCCTCGGTGGCGTAGTTGGCTAACCCGCTTGTTGTGTTGAAGCTCGACTGCTGAGGACGGGGAGATCGAGGTTCGAATCTCGGTCAGGTGAACTGGGAGTGGTTTTTCCCTCCACGCAAATGCGGGCTCACTTCCTCTAATTCAACCTTCCCAAGTCCTAATCCATTAGTGTAATTAGAACTTAAAGCGTATAACCCGAATGGGTAGTAAGACGCGGTGCTAAATATTATTATTATTATATTATTTTTGTATTCATACAAACACAAGCGATTATTCACGACCTATGTAAAAGAATGTGCAGTAGGAATCTAAATTATACTCAAACTCGACTATTTTTATAAATTAAGGACACTTTGACAGACAGCCTTTATCAAACTAAAAGCACGTGTGGGGGGGTCAGTGATTGGGCAAGTCCAAACAAGTGTTGCGAGTATAAACATTTCACTGTCATGTGCATGAAAATATGTGTTTTTGAATGCGCTTAGGTGGCATTGTCTCCCCGAGACTATGAACGATAAAAAGTGCTAACTTGCATTTTCAACACCACAGATATTCGGAAGTTATCTATAAGTATGTTTATCAAAGGTGAAAACATGAATAATAAAATTATTTTTCAACATTAGAATTTGAGTATAAGATCTATGTTATTTAACACTTTGATGTACCCCACCCTCCCCGCATGTACATGTAGACATTAGAGCTTACCCCTCCCACCTCCCCTCAAAGTGTTATGTGGTTTATGGATGACCCCTTAAGAGAGACATCAGTTAATAACCTTATTTCGGTGTGGTTTTCGACCATGAAGAGTAATTATTGGTGTAGTTAGGTGAAGTGATGGTTGATGAATCTCATTAAAACTGTAATAATATTTTCTTGTAGCCCCATCACCTCCCCGGAATGTGACAGCAGTGGTTCTAAATCCTACCATTGTGGAGGTGAGCTGGCTACCTCCCCAAGAATTCAACGATGAGACAGTCTCTTATCAGGTGAGCCTCTCAAGATCCAGTCAATTGTAGCGTGGAATGCTCAGTTAGCACATTCTGCAACTTTGCTAAGCGGCCATGCTCTGCTACCACATAACAATTGTTACATATGGAAAGCTTATCGCCTTAAATGTAACCCTAGTAACGCATGTTACCAACATAACATCTTATATGTACGCCTTCCCTGATGAATCCATGAACCATATTTTGGCTATACTTAAGGGTTAGTGCCCCAACCTTACATGGGCTGCCTGACAAGACCAGGGTGGATCCAACGCTACAAAATAAACCCAATGTCCTTGTTCTGATTTTATATTTTAAACTGTCGGTGGTGCAACTAGTCAGGTTTTACTCCTCACACACTTTGAACAATGCCACTCCACAACAATGATTAGTATGTTATCTTACCTTGTAACTACGACCATAATATAGAGTCGGTTACAAATAATACCAAAGGGAGGATAACACAAATTCTAATGCAAAGCAATAAAAATATCACCATTCAAATAAACAAACAAAAATGAAAACTTTAGACAGACATGTTGTCAATTTGACAGCAAAATATAACTAAAGAAACACCCAACAACATGATCAAATATCGACTAATAATTTAAGTTCTTAAACAAACCACACCAAGCAAGATATTTACAGGGAGAAGTCCCAAAACAACAATACACCAACCCACTTTAATATTTATAAGTTAAGCCCAAAATTAATATATTTATTACGAGAGAAGCTCAAAAGAATTAATACTAACTTGCAAAACATTAAATGGGAGAAGCCCAAAACAACAATACCCAAAAACATTACTGACAAAATATAGAATGGGAGAAGCCCAGAAACAATAATACCCAAAAACATTACTGACAAAATATAGAATGGGAGAAGCCCAGAAACAATAATACCCAAAAACATTACTGACAAAATATAGAATGGGAGAAGCCCAGAAACAACAATACTCAAAAACATTACTGACAAAATATAGAATGGGAGGAGCCCAGAATCAACATTATGCAAAAGCATATCAGTATTCAAATATTAAAAGATAAATCGTAAACATCTAGAAGGTGAAAACCCAAGTCAATTAATTACTATAGGAGAAACTAAAAAACCACCTTTTCATTCATTATATAAATTTCTCAAGTTCGAAAGGTTAGATGGAAAGATTCTAGTGTTAAAGTTCAATTTAACAGAAATAAACCGTCCTAACAATATGGTCATAATAACGACAACAATTATAGTGGGATAATCTCGAAGTTTCCTGGCTTACATGACGTTGATGTTGGTAGATGAGTCCAAGCTAGCACTGCCACCGAAAATATTTATTTGGTCGAAGTTGAAGTCAAAATAGCATGCTCTGATGCTCCCTGAAGGGGAGCACGAGAGCAAGTTCCAACACGTATCGACCAATTGGTCATACCGTGTGGTTCGCAAAAATTTAAAAACGGTAATTTGTCAGTATATATAGCTAAACACAGCATAAAATAGTGACAATGAAGCTCTCCAATCACAACATAGGATGTCTGAGAAAATTTACCCTCGTTCTCCTTAGTTCAAATCACATGCTCCAATCGGAATCGACATTTAAAACTTTAATTCTGCCCTTGGCCACGTATTGCGCACGCTGTACGAAACTTCTTGATGTTGTGTGCTCACCTGGCTCGAACGCTGGTAAAGCTGGCTGTAAGCTAGGTCAACGGTAGGCCGTACAACGACCCAATACTAGCGCTCGACTCTGGTACTAGGTTCCAATCATGCCCACACGGTGCGCGACCAATCTCGCGGTAGAACATGTTGCTTGATCCATTCTGCCACTCAGTAAAACTCCCACAAACTTAGTTCGAGAGGCGCGGCAGCACTCTCCTCCGAAAGGGTTATAAGCCGGGATCCAACAGGCCATGCATGGTAACAGGATCACATGGGCGTTAGGAGGTGGCGAGAGCTGTAGAGCCAAGCCCGTGCTATTAGGGTTGCAAAGTCGCCAGCCGGTGGCGGGACAGTGGGTACAGCAGACCACAGGAGAAAACCATATTGAAGCGGGCGCCACGCTTCAATCTAGACTTGACCAACGTGCGTACAGTCAGTCTTGCGATGAACGCTGAGCAATTAGATGCTAGGTGGTACCTCCACCACAAGCGAGTTCCAACAAGTGACTGATCAGATTGTACTAGCCACTCTATAGTTGACTGCCATACCCATTGCATTCTGTGTAAACAACTGACCGCATGGCTGGCTGGCCACGTATGCACCGCAACTCGCTGGTCACTGCCGCAAGACTCCATTCACTCTGTTGGCCATGGCGACAGAACCGCCCCGACCTGACGGCTAGTGCAAGGGTGGCCTTACTTTGACCCGAGAGGCCAAGTGAATATCAGTGAACCTTAGCTTTTGGTTTGATTAGATATTTCGAGGCGCCAACTGATTTTTGAACGCCATGTGTTGATGCTCGTGCAGGTACACTGGCGCAGTGAAGAGATGGTAGGAGGGGAGCGCAGGAAGGGGGAGAAGATCGTGAGTGGACCATCCTTCCCGGACGCCATACAGACGGCCAGTCTGAGTCTTCTGGCCGGACAGACCTACTTTATATTGGTGAGTCACAACAAAATGGAGGAAAGGGTTTGATTAGACTTAATCTGATTCTCCTGGTCTGCTGAAAACTGTAGATAACTGAAGATGTGAAGATCGAGATTTGAATCCCGATCGAGTCTACTGAGTGTGGTTTTTCCTAAATGGTTTCCCATGAACCTTCTAAGCAAATTCAGGTACATTACCTCTAAAATGCTCCCTTTCTCATCCCTATCTTATTAGGGTAGTTATAATATATGTGTATAGTCTGGACATGTGATAAGACACTGTGATTAAAAAGTAAAAAAAAAGCTTTGGCAAACCCTTCTTGACAACAAAAGTCCATTTTGTAGCCAACCAAATTGAATTTTTGTATTTTATTAAATAGGTTGCTTTTTTAAATAGTCACAAAGGCTGAGGAATAGTGCTACCTGAACCAAAGTAGTTTCTTAAATTTACTGTACAAATGTCGATCAGGAATTAAAATTAGTCTTCCAAATACCAACATATAAATTTATAAGTCTGGGATCTCCTGATTATTTGGAGAGGCAGACTCGCTCATATCCTAAGATATTTGCACTTGAATTCAAATAAAAAGTCCTCTAAAGACGGCTGAAGCACATTAGCGTTCTCGCTCCTTGTAGTGATTGAGATGTGTGTGTTTGTAAGGTGCGAGCCAACTCCTCAAACAGCGCTACCTCCAGTGACAGCGGAGAAGTCCAGGTTCAGATGTTCCCTGAACCCAACGACATATTGCTGCTATATGCCACGGCTTACAGCCTCAACATATCCTGGTCTCCATCGCCCAATGTCAGCGTTGTCAGGTATAGTTCAACCTTGCTATCTTGCTTACAGACTCAACATATCCTGGTCTCCATCGCCCAATGTCAGCGTTGTCAGGTATAGTTCAACCTTGTTATCTTGCTTACAGCCTCAACATATTAGGGTCTCCGTCGCCCAATATCAGCTTTGTCAGGTATAGTTCAACCTTGCTATCTTGCTTACAGCCTCAACATATCCTGGTCTCCGTCGCCCAATGTCAGCGTTGTCAGGTATAGTTCAACCTTGTTATCTTGCTTACAGCCTCAACATATTAGGGTCTCCGTCGCCCAATGTCAGCGTTGTCAGGTATAGTTCAACCTTGCTATCTTGCTTACAGCCTCAACATATTAGGGTCTCCATCGCCCAATGTCAGCGTTGTCATGTATAGTTCAACCTTGCTATCTTGCTTACAGCCTCAACATATCCTGGTCTCCGTCGCCCAATGTCAGCGTTGTCAGGTATAGTTCAACCTTGTTATCTTGCTTACAGCCTCAACATATTAGGGTTTCCGTCGCCCAATGTCAGCGTTGTCAGGTATAGTTAAACCTTGTCATCTTGCTTACAATCATTATATTTCAAACATTTTCTATTAATTAAATAATTTATTTATTTAAGAGCTTTAATAACTGTCTAAACCTCAACATAAGACATCTTCACTTGCAAGTTTTAAAACGAGGTCTATATCGCTGTGCACAGGCGTGAGATTCAGTGGTGCGAGATGGGCAGCGGCCAATGGCAGAACCTTCCTCTGCAGGACGCTACTGGGGAGGTGAACTACTTCATGAGGAACCTCAGGCCCAAGACTCAGTACACATTCAGACTGACTATGGAGTACGCCCCATTCCAAGAGCTGTACGTCTGGCCCTTGGATGGAAGATTCACTTACGAGACGCTTGGTAAGACGCTCACAATGTTACAATCCTGTTATGATCACATTTATAACAATGGCATTAAATTTTTATACACTTTATTATTAATATTGAATCTTTACTTTCTCGCTATCTTACAGGTAGAGAAAGTATTGGGATCGTCAAAAAAATTGAACTCGAAATTTTAATGAATGTCGACGTTTCATGACCTCCGAATCTGAAAAAGTGGTTTTTGAATTTTCGTCTGTCAGTACCTCCAACGAGAACATAAATTATTTTACCGATCAGGCTAGAACTTGGTATATAAGATTTTCATAGGGTTGCCCCAAGGGGTTTTTGGAATTGGATATCTGATCCTAAAATTAAGGGTAACTTACTGAAGGGCAAAAAGAGAAAAGGCAAAAAGAGAAAAAATCAATTTTCTCAAAATTGGCTTCTTTAATGATTTTGATTTAATTTAATTTCTAAACATTTATGAATATTCTAAAACAAATGGCTACTCTCAATAATTCGGCAAAATTACTTTAAGGCCTCCGGTCTGATGTGTAAATTATCTTTTTTTATAATATTTCCTAAACTATTTGAGATATTAAATTACTTATCATTACAAATATGTAGGTCTATTTATAATAAACGTATTTTATTTGAAGCATATATTTATAATACCAATAACTTTCAAGCTATACGCAAATATAAGGTTAAGTATTGCAACTGTAAAAAAATGTTTAACTTGAAATGTTGATGGATGTCGACATCTCATGACCCCCCAAACTCTAAAAAGTGGTATTTGCAATGCCGTTTGTCTGTGTGTCTGTTTAAACTTAAAACTAAGAGTAGTTTAATAATGGGCGAAAAGAGAAAAAATCGATTTTCTCAAAATTGGCTCTAACAATTTTGATTAAAATTCGTATGTAGGTGTTGATTAAGATTATAAATAAACTGGCTATTTTTATTTTCCCATGAAAATGACTTTTAGGGTACTTTACAGAAGCAGAAACTTCCGTATCTCCGCAACTATTTGAGATGCTAAATAATAATAATAAACATTGCAAAATTGTCATACTATTAAAAATTAAAAACTTTTATATGAAATATATTTTTATAAAACCAATAGTTTCGGAGATATTGGCAAATATAGTATTACACTTTTGTGAGCTTTAGATGTAAAAAGATACTGCTTAAATTTTAACGCAATAATTATCCAATAACATAGAGTAATTAAATATAAGTAAGTCTCTCAAAAAGTGTGTTGTTTCTCCTTAAACCTCTCAGGAGAAATGTTTGCACAACAATGATCTATCTCCATTTTAAACTCAATAGTCAATATTTACATTTTTTATTGGTCAAAATTTATGAATGAGGAATTTAATAGCAATGTGATGGCATGATGAGTTGCAACGCCTAATAAAATGTCGAAAATTTTAACCGGAAGTTGAAATTTTAATACGAAGTGTTGACCCTTGTGGACCAAAATTGATCTTTTGTATCGGTTCAAACATACAAATGAGGACACTAATTCTTTAAAAATAAAATCATAAATTTTAAAACCAGAGCTAAAAAAAAAAGAGTTTTACATAAGTATAGTGAAATTATGCTTGGGTTTGCTAGTGTATATTATTCCGTTTCACATATATTACGAGTTTTGGGTAAATATATCCATTTTTAAACAATAGAGCGAGAAAGTCCGTGCGGAGTTTCGTACCATTTATTCTATAAAATGACATCCTTGTTTCTTCATGAAGGGGATATTTAATCACTGCTAGGTCAGCTTTTGGCTTTTCTTAACATATCTCTTTGATCTTAACAACACTGAGTCAGTCCGATCATAATAAATATATCATCTGACCATAACAAATCACCTGATCACAATACTGCACCATCTGATCATAATACATAATCTGGTCATAAGACATCACATGATCATAGCACATCACCTGATCATGACACATCACCTGATCATGACACATCATCTGCAATTGTGTCTGGTGATCCACAATATGTCCAGGGCTGATGTGAAGGGCAGTGCACATAGGTTTTCATGCTGCAGTATATATCTAGGGGCAGGGTGTATATAATTTATTTTTATAGAATTCCTAATGTAAAATGACATTTGCCGGTGGAATTTATTTCTGTCTGAAAGATGTTTATATCTTTGTAACCAGCACCGAGTCCAAGCTTTATCACCTTCAAACATATTGATGATTGCTTTGTTTGTGATCGTGTGATGCAGGAGACCGCCCCAGCCCCCCTGGTGTACCCAAGGTCCAACAATTGGGCCGAGACACCTACCAGGTGTGGTGGGAGCCATCTCAGGAGAACGGGGCCGTTATCGACAGCTACTCGCTGGAAGGGATGGAGGAGGGAGGGGAGAGGAGAGACGCAGGCAACCACTCAGCCCAGCAGCTGGGCTGGGACATCTACTACAACGGCAGTGGTGAGATCTCAAACTAGCTCCATCATCGCTCCTTTATTACCAATTATAAGACAAAGAGCATTATTAAATTACAAGCTACAGGCAATATAGAATAACTATAGAATTAATAGTTTGTCTGTTGTAAGCTTAGTGCAATATCTACTGCGCACAGAGGTTTTAAATTTTAAAAATCAATAATCCCTGTGTACAAACATGTGCACCTCAAAGCCGGAATGTTAACATTTTTATTAGATTCTGTAGAATTGATTAAAAACCTAGTCAAACGCTAAGAGGCCATGAGCAATGCAGGTCTTAAAGGCACAAACTTTAAAGTTACCTTCCACTTACAGTCATTGAACTAAAAATAATTCCCCCGCCTACTTCCAACTAATCTGATATAATCTAAAAACTATGTATGGCAAACTTTAGTTCCAATAAATGAAAGTTCAAGCATTAAATCAAACAGCAACATTTATAAAGTAACTAATTTTTTTTTTTTCAATGTCTGGTTTAAAACTTAATGTAGGCCTACGCAACGTGGCCTTACTGTTCTAGTTATCTTGAGCGGATTGGACATGGTTGATTTGTATAGGTCTCTTATTTTATTATTTTGAAGTTGTTATTATGAGGTTGGATGGATGAAAAAAAGATTGAAATCATACATTTTGAGGAATTGAGAATCTAAAAATTGAGATTAAAATTTAGGAATCATGATTTAACATAGAAATTGTGATATCTATACTAAAAATAGTTAGATATCTTTGAAATTGGTCCAATGTTATGGTCTTGACTCTTCCTGGGGACTGCCCCCTCACCCTCCACCCTTACGACAGGCACCTGATGAGAGCGTTCCCTTGACATTCCAGAGAACTACTGGAACCTGTCCAAGCTGAGCCCAAGCCTCAAGTACACATTCCGAGCGAGGGCCCGCAACAAACACGGCTGGTCCGACTACGGAGGTTCCAGTCGGGTGTTTGACCTGACCGCGGCGTCTATGCTGGCCGACAGTGGGGACCTGAACCCCATCCTGTACATGGTGTTGCCCGTCGGTGTGTCCGTGTGCGTGCTTGTGGTGTGCGCGCTGCTGTACGGTGAGTGGGAGAGAAGGGTGCGGGGGTGTAGGATGGACAGACAGATGATAGTAGCGTGCGCGACGGACAAGTTGGCCGGGCTCTAGCCGAAACCGTGTGGGATACCGACGGCAGTTCTAGAGTAGACACCGACAATATGTACTAATTTCATACTACTATAGTTGTGTTCTTGCAGCAAACACAAGCTGAGAACTCCTGATAATAGTTCTGCGTTTGGTAACATTTGGGCCTTTCGCTCACAGAGCTAATCCAATAAGACTCAAAGGTGACGCGAGTAGATCCTAAATTACCAGCCAGTAGCTTGCGCGTCACCGCTAATGTATTTCAATGGCGTTCCACTCCCGTGGCTACAGTTTGCAAACCTGTTTATGACGTGCCCACGATTAGTCACTGGAAACGCACCTTGCTAGTCACCGAGCTACCTCAGTTACGAACTCAATCATCATGAATGAACACTTATTGAACATTTAATGTATTATTAAAGGTAATGTTCTTTCAACATTTTGTCCAACATTATTCATTCAGCATTCGTTTGTTGCAGTTCCTTTGCCACGGCGAATAGTCTGCAGTATACATTATTTTAAATGTATGGATGAAATTTAAAATCTTCTTTGGTTACTTCTCTTATATTTGTAACAATAATAGAAAAGCAAGTCCTGCTCAGCATTAGAAATTAAAATAATATATATTCTAGAAGACAGGAGAAGGTGCTTGCAAGCCAGACAGTACAAACTGATTGAAATTCTGCCACGTTAACGTATCACCATGTGAAGCTTAAGTAACAACAAGTTACTGACCAGTTTGTGATTTACATCACTAACCAATCCAATCACAGTTGAGTAGCTTTGTGGCCGAAAAGTCGTTGTCTGTATAACTGCCGCTGGTCGAGTCCCACCTGCGTTCCACATATGTTTACAACAAGAGTGGGGCACGTTACGTTGACAAGGACATTGGCTGGGAATGTCTCGTAAGCTCGATTAAGACAAAGATATGTCAACCAGACATTTCTTAATATTTTATTCTTATTATTAGAGCTGCATCTTACTACCCATTCGAGTTATACGTAGACATTTTATTCAACAAAGAATAGTTTTGAGTTAGTTTATAGTCCGATGTTTTGGGTTTAATTGTGCACTAGGGTTTGACTAAAAAATCAGGAATATCTGACAACTTTTTTAGTCAATTTTATCTCTTAATTTTATAAATTTGAATTAATTGACAAGAGAGCTTTAAATAATAGTTTAAAAAAAAATCTAATAAATTCCTTTAGTTGTT
The DNA here is from genome assembly GCA_902151425.1 of Timema shepardi. Classification (NCBI taxonomy): domain Eukaryota; kingdom Metazoa; phylum Arthropoda; class Insecta; order Phasmatodea; family Timematidae; genus Timema; species Timema shepardi. The sequence goes on from CABFVX010000920.1 coordinate 60,028, forward strand.
ATTGATAACATTAGTTTACCTGGAGTTGATAGCATTAATCAAGAGACCAGGTGTATCAACTGTCGAATGAAGTCTACGGGGGAAATTTGACACTCAAAGAATTTAACGATATTTAATGATGTGTAAAACATGAGACTATACCTTAAACCTGTTGTAAACTTATATACAAACCGTTAAATACAAACTAAATATAACGTCTGTCAAGAGTACAAATTATAATGTGATATAACTTTACTTATACATAAAAACTACTTATTGTTATTATGAAAGAGTCTAGTTGCAGAAATGGAAAATAATTATAATAATTCATAACTTAGTGCCATTTGTATTCTGTACACCCATATTGTGCTTCACTGCCAGTACAAAGTTAAAGATCTACATTATGTTTACCAGTGGTCTTGTTCCTAAGAGTTACTGCTGGTTGCGGGAATCTCAGTTAAATGAAAAAAAAAATATTAACTCAGTTGTCAATCGGATTGTGACACAGTTGTTTTAACTAAATAGCAATGATCGGTCTGAAAGCGTAGTTTTGGTTTAGTTTTATCCTGCGCCGATGCAAACTTAAGACGATATCCATACATAAATGTTTGATCACTTGTCCATTGCAGATGTATCGACGAAAATCAAGTATTCAATATCTAGTCTAGTAATAACCCTTGTGATAAGTTTTAAGTTGACATAAATCCAAACTGTGGACCTCTGGATGAATGCAATCCTGTATTCCACTGTCCCTCAAGACCTAAAGACCGGATCACACTAACCATGACCACAGGTGTGAGATGGTGACTGGGGCTCAAACGCTCAAAACCTAAGATCTTAACGGTAGTCGAAATTCGTAAAAAAAAATCTCAAACTAGTATCTCGAATACAATTATGCAGGCCTTGATTTCAAATAACAATTTTAAACCTATGTTAAAAGTAATTAACTATAGAGACTTGTATAGTTGGCAGAACAACAAAATCACAAAAATGGACAAAATAATATTGTGTTAATATATCTAATTTACATTTTAAAAAAAGGTTATTTTTGTTGTTTGTGATGTAATAGGCACGAAAAACCATACATTATTTGTCAGTGGCCCCAAAGCCTTAAAAATACTTGATCTAAAATTAAATTTGAAATATTTTCACTTTAGCTAACAAATTTTATTTTTTTAATATGCAAATTTGGATTTAAAAGAAAATTTAAGATTCGGACTCGAGAAATATAGGATCTGACCCATCTCTAGTAATGACACAGTGCTATGTTCTCCCGAATATTGCCTGTAGGGTCCTGGTTGTTGATACATAACAGGGTGTTCAAGGTTCATACCCAGGACACGTCACATACTTCCACAACTACGGCTACTTTGGTTGATAGATCTGTAATGAGTCAATGGATCGAGTCTAAAGTAAACCACATCTTTCGGTAATAATAATAAAAAGGTCCCTCCTAGTAACATATAATTTGGAAAGAAGCATATTTTTAACTTTTTGGCAAACTCAGGCCACAGATGATATTTGGGGGCGTTTGAACTAGGGGACAACTCAAACAAAACTCTTCCCCCTCTCCCCCGTGCACCCCAAAATATGTAAAGTACATTTGCTATCATATTGTTAACATTTAAATTATTTTACTAGCAATAACTGTGTCATCTTTCTGCCTTGCGAGTTTTCAGATAATCGATAACAAAACTCGGGACCAAATTAAGTTTGTTTACCTTATTCTCCTCTGGAAACTGCTTGTGCATTTCTTTAAAACTCTCTTTGTTCCCCTGATATCTCATAATAAGTTAAGTCTGGAGTTTTAATGACCTGTAAAACACAGGACCCTTAAACATGGCTTGCGAAATCCAACCAGGCATTATATTTAATTCTTTAATACCGTTTAAAATGCGTAAAACAATCTTTAATAGTTAGGTACTAATACTTTTGATTACATTGGTCCTAGCTCAAAATTTCCCAAAATATATTCTGTGACCGGCCATTGTTAAAATAGTCTACATAGATTGTGCCAAATAAAATGATAACTTGGAAGATTGTAAGTTATATCAGACTTGTAAACACACATTTGAAAATAAATCGAATTTAGCCAACTTTGTTGCTTTTTTCTTTATATATATATATATTTTTTATCCTTGACTTCTTAACTTTACCTTTTTCCATTTCCGCAACTAACTCTCTCTCTCTGTAGATGGGCCAAAACTTCCATAGCGATGGTCGGCTCGATAGTTGTGCTTGTGCTGGAGGCAAAACATTGGGGACAGGACCTATTAGTTCTCTTGACTAGGGTTGATAGTAAAAATTGTTTGGAAATGTACCACTACTGGTCCCTGGATTACACATCAACATCACACAAAACTGCCATGAATTCAAAACTAACAACATGTTCTTTTTAGTAATATCACATTTTAATTCTCTCGTTCATATTCTTCTCTACTAATCTTTCAGTATGAGTTGGCTATTTCACACCTTTGTTTCAAATGCTTAGAACTTTATTTCATTTCAGTGTATCACCAAGACCCTGTGGAAGTTCTTGATGACCTACACCCCAAACAACTCACCCCCTGGATTATGTTACAATCCACCCTTAGCATTATAATACAATCCACCCTCAGTTTTACATAATAATTCACCCATAGGATTACAATACCATCCATCCTCAGGTTTACAGCACAATCCACACCTAGGATTACAACACACTCCATCACCAGGATTACAACACAATCCATCCCCAGGATTATGTTACAATCCCTCCTCAGCACTACATTACAATTCACTTCCAGGGTTACAATACAATCCACCTCCAGGGTTATAATACAATCAACCTACAGGATTACAATACAATCAACCTACAGGATTACAATACAATCAATCTACAGGATTACAATACAATCAATCTACAGGATTACGTTACAATCTATCCCCAGGTTTACATAACTACAGTAGCCCCATGGCTTCTTTGGTGCTGGCTGACAGCTTTAAAAAGCTACCAGACCAAATTACGTATCCCTACGCCGAACCAGATGATCTGCAAAAACGTGTGTTTAGCAGCTGTCACTTTTGACAGTCAAAATTTAGTTTATATACCTACATGTTGACTGTCAGAAGTCAGCTGTGAGCTGTCGGTCAGCTGTGAGCTGTCGGTCAGCACCAAAGAAGCCATGGGGTTACTGTATTTACCTCCAGGATCACACAATACAAAAAAACAAAACAAATTACAGTACAATCCATTCCCAGGATTACCATAGTCTGCTGTTATCAAAGTTTGGATTTCATAATAAATTTTTTTTAGAATGACGATTTCAATCTCGTTGATTTTAACAGTTTTTTTTTTAAATCACAGAACACAAAATATGTCAACGTCAACTGGAAAAATAAAGTGAATAAACCATATAACACACTAAACCCATAAAATATGAAATACTAGCTTTAAGGGCCACCAGAAATTAAAACTGGTAATCTGCTTAAACCTTTTCTTTATGAAACAAAATCTTTCCATAGTAGATATAAACCAAACCAATTTAAAATATTGCCACATTTAGCTAGAGTTCTGTTGTCGGTGATATGATCCAGTAACAGAACAGTGATTATTCACAGATCATCATCACACATTACTAGAACGTACTATTGCCCCAAAATTGATCAAATCCAAAATTTATTCGATTTTGTTACATTTATGACGTTTAAAAAAATCTGCTTTAATTCTCCTATTGGATCATAACGTTTGTGTTTCTTTATTTCTATTAAATTGATATGGGAAAATAAACTTTATCTCAAATCCAGATATCAAATTTGAATAATAATTCTGCTTATAAATTTCTAATTTGAATCTAACATAATAACAATAAGAAGTTAGCTTTGGTAGGTAGTAATTTTTTAAACTATCTTTTATTAACGTTAATTATTTTGTTGTTATAAACAATAAAAGTCATGAATAAATAACATTTTTAATGTTTTAAGTTCACATTAGTAAAGTGATGAATTAATGGTCCGGTCTCTTGTTGCCTGTAAATATGTTGGGCTAAGCCACTAGAAAGCATCATAATAGGAATAAAAAAGTCAGCAGCACAATGGAATATTTTTTTGTGCCCTCGAATCCCAAATATCATTAGGATTCGAAGATTTAAAGGAACAATCCCTAGGGATAAAACAACCAGTCCCTAGGGACCAAACTGCCAAGAAGCCTTTGCTAGAGATAATGTTCACAATCCTGAGCTGGCTGAATTCCCTACCCCCCTCCAACACCTCCTTGTTCCCCTCCCTCTAACCAAACACCTTCTTGTTCCTCCTCCTTCTAGCACACATTATCTCTGTTCCTCCTATCCATAGAGAAAGTATTGTTCCTCCTCCCTCTAACCAAACACCTCCTTGTTCCTCCTCCTTCTAGCACACATTATCTCTGTTCCTCCTATCCATAGAGGAAGTATTGTTCCCCTCCCTCTAACCAAACATCTCCTTGTTCCTCCTCCTTCTAGCACACATTATCTCTGTTCCTCCATCTCTACAGAGGAAGTATTGTTCCCCTCCCTCTAACCAAACATCTCCTTGTTCTTCCTCCTTCTAGCACACATTATCTCTGTTCCTCCTCTCCATAGAGCAAGTAGTTCCCCTCCTTCTAACCAAACATCTCCTTGTTCCCCTCCCTCTAACCAAACACCTTCTTGTTCCTCCTCCTTCTAGCACACATTATCTCTGTTCCTCCTCTCTACAGAGGAAGTATTGTTCCTCTCCCTCTAACCAAACATCTCCTTGTTCCTCCTCCTTCTAGCACACATTATCTCTGTTCCTCCTCTCCATAGAGGAAGTATTGTTCCCCTCCCTCTAACCAAACATCTCCTTGTTCCCCTCCCTCTAACCAAACATCTCCTTGTTCCCCTCCCTCTAACCAAACATCTCCTTGTTCCTCCTCCTTCTAGCACACATTATCTCTGTTCCTCCTCTCTACAGAGGAAGTATTGTTCCCCTCCCTCTAACCAAACATCTCCTTGTTCCCCTCCCTCTAACCAAACATCTCCTTGTTCCTCCTCCTTCTAGCACACATTATCTCTGTTCCTCCTCTCTACAGAGGAAGTATTGTTCCCCTCCCTCTAACCAAACATCTCCTTGTTCCCCTCCCTCTAACCAAACATCTCCTTGTTCCTCCTCCTTCTAGCACACATTATCTCTGTTCCTCCTCTCTACAGAGGAAGTATTGTTCCCCTCCCTCTAACCAAACATCTCCTTGTTCCCCTCCCTCTAACCAAACATCTCCTTGTTCCTCCTCCTTCTAGCACACATTATCTCTGTTCCTCCTCTCTACAGAGGAAGTATTGTTCCCCTCCCTCTAACCAAACATCTCCTTGTTCCCCTCCCTCTAACCAAACATCTCCTTGTTCCTCCTCCTTCTAGCACACATTATCTCTGTTCCTCCTCTCTACAGAGGAAGTATTGTTCCCCTCCCTCTAACCAAACATCTCCTTGTTCCCCTCCCTCTAACCAAACATCTCCTTGTTCCTCCTCCTTCTAGCACACATTATCTCTGTTCCTCCTCTCTACAGAGGAAGTATTGTTCCCCTCCCTCTAACCAAACATCTCCTTGTTCCCCTCCCTCTAACCAAACATCTCCTTGTTCCTCCTCCTTCTAGCACACATTATCTCTGTTCCTCCTCTCTACAGAGGAAGTATTGTTCCCCTCCCTCTAACCAAACATCTCCTTGTTCCTCCTCCTTCTAGCACACATTATCTCTGTTCCTCCTCTCTACAGAGGAAGTATTGTTCCCCTTCCTCTAACCAAACATCTTCCTGTTCCTCCTCTCCAGTGTTACGGCGACGTGACCCGGAAGGGAAGGACCCTCAAGTGATAGAGAATCCTGTGCGCCCCCCGGACGTTGAACTGGCAACACTGCGTGAGTTGCCACGAAGAGGAAACTTTGTCCACAACAGCAACGCCCTGTACACAACAGCCGAGATACCCACCGATGAGGAAATAGCTTCCTTGCCGCACATCCGCCGCGGACAGATCAAACTCACAAAGTTCTTGGGCAGCGGGGCGTTTGGGGAGGTGTTCGAGGGGAATGCCCATAGCTTGGTGGACAGCAGCGGGTCGGAGACCAAGGTTGCTATCAAGGTAGGGGAACACCAGGACATTTAAAAATAACTAATTTAGTCTTTGTTTATAAAACTGACAAACCAATTCACAAACCCCTATAAGAAAAACTGGACCAGTCTTATTTTGATTAATTAATTTAGATTTTGATTCAAGTCACTTATCTGAAAACTGAATTTTACGTTTTTAATTGTAGTTTTCAGAAATAATAATAATAATATTTAGCACCACGTCTTACTACCCGTTCGGGTTATACGCTTTAAGTACTAATTACTCTAATGGATTAGGGATTGGGAAGGTTGAATTAGAGGAATTGAACCCGCATTTGCGTGGAGGGAGAGTGGAAAACTATTTAGGAAAAACCACCCCCAGTTCACCCGACCGAGGTTCGAACCTCGATCTCCCCGTCCTCAGCAGTTTTCAGAAACAAAACCCGCCAAATATATTGGCAGTTGTGTAAGTGCAGTGGTGTGAGTACCACTGGTACTGCCTGGCTCCAGCAATGATTCCAGCTAGAGACAGATCAGGGATGAGCGAGTGTTTAATACTGCATCCCCAGTGGGAGGATTTAAACCATTTGTTCATGCTTCCGCAGACTCTACGCAAGGGCGCGACAGAGCAGGAGAAGGGCGAGTTCCTGAAGGAAGCACAGCTGATGAGTCATTTCAAACACGAGCACATCCTTCAGCTGCTAGGAGTGTGTCTGGACAACGATCCCAACTACATAATCATGGAGTTGATGGAAGGAGGAGACCTACTCAGCTACTTGCGGGCGAGCCGATCCCTACTGGTGAGTTGTTATCACACTTGCGGGTGAGTTGATAGTCACTGTTGAGTTGCTGGCAAGCTTGCGGCTGAGTTGATAGTCACTATTGAGTTGTTGGCAAGCTTGCAGCCGAGTTGATAGTCATCGTTGAGTTGCTGGCAAGCTTGCGGCTGAGTTGATAGTCGCTGTTGAGTTGTTGAAGCTTGCAGCTGAGTTGATAGTCACTGTTGAGTTGCTGAAGCTTGCAGCTGAGTTTATAGTCACTGTTGAGTTGCTGAAGCTTGCAGCTGAGTTGATAGTCACCGTTGAGTTGTTGGCAAGCTTGCAGCTGAGTTGATAGTCACTGTTGAGTTGCTGGCAAGCTTTCTGCTGAGTTGATAGTCAATATTGAGTTGTTGGCAAGCTTGTAGCTGAGTTGATAGTCACCGTTGAGTTGCTGGCAAGCTTGCGGCTGAGTTGATAGTCACTGTTGAGTTGCTGAAGCTTGCGGCTGAGTTGATAGTTACCGTTGAGTTGCTGGCAAGCTTGCAGCTGAGTTGATAGTCACTGTTGAGTTGCTGAAGCTTGCAGCCGATTTGATAGTCAATGTTGAGTTGCTGAAGCTTGCAGCTGAGTTGATAGTCACTGGTGAGTTGCTGGCCCACTTAAGTTTGGTTAAAATTTAAAACATGTTAATAGGAGAATAACCAACTCCCAGTAAAGTAAAGTTTATAAGATAAAGGGCTACTAACTCAACCTTGCAAGTAAGTGCTCCCAACAGTAGATTAACAATGCTGTGTTTACCTAGGAATTTATGAGTGCATATTGGTGTAGGAAACATAATATTGTATGTTACAGTATCCTGGGAACACACTCACACTACAGGATCTACTCACGATGTGTGTAGACGTGGCCCGTGGCTGTCGTTACCTCGAGGAGATGCACTTTGTCCACCGGGATCTGGCTTGCCGCAACTGTCTGGTGTCTTCTAGTGACCCCAGACTCAGGGTTGTGAAAATTGGGGACTTCGGATTGGCCCGGGACATTTACAAGAACGATTACTACAGGAAGGAGGGGGAAGGACTGCTGCCAGTCAGGTGTGTGATATTTCCCTTGTAGTCATGTGTGTGATATTTCCCTTGTAGTCAGGTGTGTGATATTTCCATTTTAGTCAGTTATGTGTTATTTCCCTTGTAGTCAGGTGTGTGATATTTCCCTTGTAGTCTGGTGTGTGATATTTCCCTTGTAGTCTGGTGTGTGATATTTCCCTTGTAGTCAGGTGTGTGATATTTCCCTTGTAGTCATGTGTGTGATATTTCCCTTGTAGTCATGTGTGTGATATTTCCCTTGTAGTCAGGTGTGTGCTATTTCCCTTGTAGTCAGGTGTGTGCTATTTCCCTTGTAGTCAGGTGTGTGATATTTTCCTTGTAGTCATGTGTGTGATATTTCCCTTGTAGTCATGTGTGTGATATTTCCCTTGCAGTCAGGTGTGTGATATTTCCCTTGTAGTCAGGTGTGTGATATTTCCCTTGTAGTCATGTGTGTGATATTTCCCTTGTAGTCAGGTGTGTGCTATTTCCCTTGTAGTCAGGTGTGTGATATTTTCCTTGTAGTCATGTGTGTGCTATTTCCCTTGTAGTCAGGTGTGTGATATTTCCCTTGTAGTCAGGTGTGCGATATTTCCCTTGTAGTCATGTGTGTGATATTTCCCTTGTAGCCAGGTGTGCACTATTTCCCTTGTAGTCAGGTGTGCTCTATTTCCCTTGTAGTCAGGTGTGTGATATTTCCCTTGAAGTCAGGTGTGTGCTATTTCCCTTGTAGTCAGGTGTGTGATATTTCCCTTGTAGCCAGGTGTGTGCTATTTCCCTTGTAGTCATGTGTGTGCTATTTCCCTTGTAGCCAGGTGTGTGCTATTTCCCTTGTAGTCAGGTGTGTGATATTTCCCTTGTAGTCATGTGTGTGATATTTCCCTTGTAGTCGGGTGTGTGATATTTCCCTTGTAGTCAGGTGTGTGATATTTCCCTTGTAGTCATGTGTGTGATATTTCCATTGTAGTCATGTGTGTGATATTTCCGTTGAAGTCAAGTGTTATGTAACCTGGTCTACAGATGGATGGCTCCAGAATCACTGGTTGACGGGGTGTTCACTAGTCAATCAGACATGTGGGCATTTGGAGTACTGGTGTGGGAGATCATGACACTCGGCCAACAGCCATACCCCGCCCGGACCAACCTGGAAGTCTTGCACTACGTCCGGACTGGTGGCCGACTGGGGCGACCCAGCAACTGTCCTGAGGAGCTGTGAGTATAACTTGGTTTCGTTCTCAGAACTACCCGAGACCTCCTGATTCTATTTGAGTCTAAAGTGTGCCTTGTACTTCATCTCTAGGAGTTTCCAATCAGCTTGTGTCCCAGCGATAGTCCCCTCGAGACCGTCAGACGAGATAGTCGATTCCTAATAAGTTCTGGTAGTTTATTATAAATATGAATATAACCGTTTGAAAAATCAGCTGTTCTCAGGGCCGAGTGTTGAGAGTTCACCTGCAGGCGTTTTCTTGGGCAGTGCAGTTCCTGACGCTAGTGTGGGTATTTTCCCAAGTTGTGTGTTCAGGAAGTGTAATTGTATGATTCTCACAGGCACCAGCTGATGCTCAAATGCTGGAGCTACAATCCCGAGAGCAGGCCCACGTTCAAGTATTGTCTGGACGTTCTTCTGGAGCTCAAGGACCACGTGAGCCTGAGCGACGTTCAGAACGTCAGCAGGACCGCTAGTGGTGAGTATTCATATTGACTACGTTTGTGGTATATTCTCCATCTTAACCAACCCTTTGAGAAATATTTTCACTCGAGATTTGGAACAAAAATAATTTTTCATCTAGGGAAAAGTACTGCTGATGCATAATTGATTTTGTTAAACTTTTTTTTTTTGTAACACATAAAACTAATTAGTGTAAGGCATATGAGTGCTGTATGTGCATTTCTTACGTTTGGGACATGATCCTCTTGGGTAGCCAAATGGTCTAAGGCGTCACTATAGTAATAAACCGGACTGTTGATGACGGGGAGATTGGGGTTCGAATTTATAGTTGGGTGTAGCAAAGTTTTTTTTCTCCCAAAATGGTTTTCCACTCTGCTTCCATGCAAATGCGGGCACACTTCCTTTAAATTCAGCTTTCATAATCCCTAAAACATTAGCGTAGTTAGTATATATGTGGTTATAACCTTAACGGGTAGTAAGATGCGGTACTAAAAAAAACTAACATTGCATGCCTTACAAACCTTGGTTCTGTTTACTGTCACCAGGTGGCATTGAGAACAGAGGCTTCTTCGAGGACGAGAATCATAATAACAGCTCAGGTGACTAACCACTAACATTACTAACAACATGTGAGTCGAGAACAATCGCCGATGGGGCATCTCAGTTATTCTCTTCATATCCACAATCCTAGGCTAGAAATACATCGTCTGTCGACATGCCACAAGAGTAGTTCTTGCGACTGGGGCCTCAAAATGTATCTGACCAGGTTTGAGCTATGACTTGGCACTCAGAGCAAGAGTCAGGCACGCTCACTATGCCTCACTCTCTGCTGGTTCACTGAAACAACACAAACAGCAGCCCTAATTAACCTGTCTCCATCTTCCTCTAGTCCTTTCAAGGAGTTGCGAGTTACCAACATTATAATACTATCTCTTTACTAGGCTGATAAGACAACAAACTGTAAGAACGAGGACCCTTGTTCCTAACACAGTATGGAAGTCAAAGGTCAGGTGGGATAGCAAGCATTCACTGACACTCTTCTGTCACAGACAAACTGTGTTAAACAATAGTTGGTCACTGGTACTTGACTTGTGTCCTTGTTGCAGGGAGCTCCTGGAAGACTGGCAGTGATGCAGGCAGTAGAGATCAGATCCCTATACTGCCTTCCAACGCTCCCGGGGACATTCCCAGGTACAGTACCATGCCAGCGTTATAAACCCTTACAAAACTGCATTCTTTCTCGTTCCAAAAAAGGTTTAAGCGAGCGCTCTTGACCATAAGTAATGGACCAAATGGCTCGAATTCACCACTGATATCAATTTAAACATTTTTTTAAAATCGTGTCACGATAATTGCACATGCTTGGTTTTTATGCAGATGTTGGATATTTATGACTGATGAATGATTGTCGCAGGTATCTAGAGCTGCTCTATGACGACAGTGACAATACAACAGTCAGTGACGGCTATGAGATCCCAAGGCCACCGCCGCCCAGTGCCGCCGTCAGCAAGACCACCTCAGCAACAAACACCCTAGACAGGCACAGGACACTGTCCACCTCGTCAACCGTCAGTGACTCATCAATCTCCTACCAGCAAGCGCTGCTGGCCAACCCCGAGACTCCGGTCTCCACAAACATCAAGAGGACCTTGTCTCTAGAGCCGAGGAGGAACGGAGACACAGATGTGTCGACGCTCCAACACCTGCTGTCGGCACAACTGTGCACCTACAGTAATGCCGCGGAGCAACCGTTGCTGGACGCTGCCAAGGTGACCAGTCTGAGTTGTTCCAACAGTTTTAATGTGACGGATGAGCACGTGAGAACATGAGGATATGTGAGGATAGAGGATTTAGTCATACGAGACTGCAGTGTCATAATGCTCCCTACCTGCTCAAACTCCTGAACAGGAGACAAGTCGTTAATCACGCCATTTACTATTTCCAAGGAAAGTCAAAGAATTTTGTTAAGCTCGATACGTTTAAAAAGACAGTGTAGGCTAGTAACAGCATTCAATCATGTAAATTTGAGATTAAAATGGGAAATAACGCGATGAGACTTATATAAACTACAAAACATCAATTATGTTAATTTTTTTTAAATCTCGGAAAAGTATTCTTTGTGTACGTTCCAAGACAATAAACATTGTTTATCAAATGAGATGCTTTCTGGTCGCACAGCAACTTGGGTATATTTCTATGTGGGTGATATTCAGTCCAAGTTGTGTGCAAGTGTTAGTAGATTTATAGTGTCAGTGAAAAGTTCACAAAGCCAGAATATAACAGCAGTGCAGTCATCTCAAATGTTGAACTAACTTTACAACAGTCTGGTCTAAAGAGAGTGCATGATGTCAGTGACGGACAGAGCTTGTTACAAGTGTAGTCCTCGTACATAGTCCCGCGGCTCTACTTGCTGGGATAGAACACTCCCGAGCCTTGCCTTGATGCGGCCGCAGCACAGCCAAGTTGTGCTCTCCCTGACATAAGAGACGTGCTCTTGACCTACGAGTAAGCTGACAAGAGTTGCCAAGATTTGGTCTGGCTGAAATAATTCCTCTGTAGATATTTTAACATGTGTGTGGATATGTAATATATTATAAGATTACCAGTAGGGCCAATCTTCAAATGAGAATAACTACTCTTGTAAATACCATACGCTCACTTCTTTGTGGGGGGAGGGGAGTTATCTACATTGTCACACCATTTTGATACATTATTATTATGTGTTCTGTCTTACGACAGGTCCATTCCTTTTGTCAGTGAACTTAGACCGCCAATGCACCCTGTCCTCTGCCTCCTCCTTCAGCTCCAAGAATTTTCTTCTTTCCTTCAACTCATCTAGTATTTGAATTCTCATTCTTCCTAAGCTCCTCTTTCCCTCAACCTTTCCTTCTATGACGTCGTGCAGAAGACGATTCCTTCTATGGATGTGTCTGATCCAGTTTGTTTTGAGCCGAAGAATTACATCCAAGATGGTTTTCTCTTCTCACCCACTCTTCTTAGGACTTGTTTATTTGTCCCCCTGTCTGTCCACCTGATCTTCTCAAGTCTTCTCCAGCAACACATTTCAAAGCTCTCCAAGTATTTATTTTCCATCTTCCTGAGAGTCCAAGTTTCTGCTCCATTCAGTGCAATGTCTCAGGTAACATTTCTTCAGTTTCTTCCTCAGCTACAAACTCAACTTGCTGGTCAGCAGTAACCTCTTCTTGTTGAAAGCTTCCTCGGCTCTGGTGATCCTCGACTGGATTTCTTAAGTGAAGTAGGCATCCTTTGTCCCAGTTACTTCCCGTGCTCTATGTTATCCAACTCCTGGTTTCCAGTTTTGATTTTCAGCGGCTCTTCATTTTTTGAACTCCCCATCATTTTTGACTTCTCAATGTTGATCTCCATGCCATATATGCTACCTATCTCCAAAAGCCGGTCCATCATTTCCTGCAACTCTTTATTTCTGGCCAGCAATGCCAGGTCATCTGCATCCTCCTATCCTGAAATTATCGCATCCTTCTAGGGCTTCCCTCTCCAGCCACTCGCCATACAAGTTGAACAGACTATTTTTATACATCAAGTTGAATATTAAAAAAACAGATTATCATATGTTAATAATTAAAATTTTCCATAAAAATAAAATGTATAATATGGTTTACAACTAGCATTTACAAATGTATGAGTGTGAACCAACTTTTTCAACCTAAGAATTTTAAGAATATCAAAAATCTATTCTGATGATCATAGTGTGATATTCTTCTTAAATTTCTAATTCGAATGTACATGAAATTGTCAGACATATTTATATTATTAATAATTTAAGTGTAAAGAAAAAGTCTACTAGATATTTAAAAAAAAACTTTCATCTTCGAGGTAGTGTCTATCCTTTGAGTCCTGATATTTTGCCTTTCATTTTAATCATTTTACTATGTAAAATTGGCTTAAAATATCAATGAATTTTTAAATATATGTAAACGACATATTACAAACCATATCAATCAATCCAACTATATATTAGGGTTAGGGGCTTGGGGTCGTCCAAAACCTTGAGGATATTCGAGGTTTTAAAAAATATCAGATTCAAGGCCCAAATCCTTAAGACATTTTTTCTTTCTTTTGATTTTTCAATTGAAATTTGTTTTAGAGTTTTAATACAGCTTATTGGTGGATCAGAACCAATTAAAACTATAGGGAGAACCTAACAACCAGACCATTAATTTAACACAAAACTGAATGTATGAATGTTATAATGAATATATTATAAGAAAGAATGTTATCATATAGTTACTATTTGTAATTATAAATCATTCCATTATATTTCTTCTTTTGATTTTTTTTTTCAAGATTCAAATTCAAATTTGAATTAAAGGATTAAGTGGAGATTTGGATTTGACCCAACTACAATATATATTATTTTAACCATTTCAAAAAATTTAAGTGGCTCAGCGGAAAAGTTAAAAAGAATACTTGATGTTAGGAATATTTTTAACACTGTTATGTCAAGAAGAAAACCCAAGTGAATTAAATTCTGTGTATTATAGATTAATTTTTAGAGATTAAACTAAACTAATAAATTAAATATGTATACATTTTTTATTTAACAAATTTGAACTATTTTGTTTACCACAAATCTGAGGGTACTATTGTATTGCTCTTTACTACTCCATCCTTCTCCCTCCCCTTCCTACTAGTCATCTACCAGTACCAGTCTCTCTGAAAGCAATCAACGTTAGGAATTATTGTGCCGTCAGATCTGCGATTCGCATTTTTACTAAACACCATTCAGTTTATATTGTTTTATTATTAATAATTACTCTATTGGGGTAGGGATAGGGAAGGAAGAATTTTAGAGGTAGTGTACCCACATTTGCTCAGGAGAGTGGAAAACCATTTAGGGGAGAAAAAAAAAACACCCTTAGTAGACACAAGCAGGATTCAAACCATATTCTCCCCATCATCAGTAGGCCAGTAAAACAAATGACAACTTAAGACCATTTGACCACTGAAGCGGGCAGTATTAATAATCATTTTTCTTATTTGCATTTCAAATATAAATTAGAGAAAAGCTTTAGAAATATTTTTTTAGCAGCGTGTACTAATTACACTGATGAGTAAGGTTGGATTTAAGAGAAAGTGTAAACTGCATTTGCATGGATGAAGAGTGGAAAATCGTTTTGAGATAAACCATCTTCAATACACATGACTTGGGTTCACACCCCGATCTCCCTGTCATCAGAAGTCCAGTCCGTTGCTAGAGTGACGCCTAAGACCATGAGAACTACGAAGCAGGTAACTTTTTAAACAACACACAACCAGTCTTTCTTACATTCTGGTTGTCAGGTTAATAAAACAATTGATGGCAGTAGCCGAGAGCAGAAGATGTTACTGTCCAAGCTGAAAACGTCAACTCTTCAAGTGGTACTGAAGACACACACACACTTTTAGACATTCCATGGACACAAGGAAGGTACAATGGGTGTAGTTTCATAAATGATAGGAATACAATTATCAACAGAACATTCCACAAATAAATTCAATTTATTAACATAATGGACTTGCTTATAAAAATTGTATTTATTAAACCCAATTTTCTCAACAAAAAGAGGAACAGAGTTCCCCCTTGGGGGAGAATGATAACCCCCTCACACGAGAGAGGGAAGGAGCAGAAATGATGAGACACTTTGAAACAAAGTAGATGTATTTACTATTTTACCTTATTCGTTAATTTAAAAATGAGTTGGTTTTTTTGCCAAATAAAACTAATAATTTTGTTATAAGGGGTGAATAAAACAAAGACCTGACACAAAATTTATCAAACAATTTCAAAAATTTGAGGCAAATTACTTGATACTACAAACAAGTGAGCGATGTTTTTAGTCGTACACTTGCTTTCTATCCATAACCACTTAACCGCAAGAGTAGACTTTGATAGTGTACAGCGGCTTTATAAGAATTTTCTGGTTCATCTTATGACATAATTATAATATAAATAGGGGCCTATAACATTAGTAAATAAATATTAATATACAAATGCAGCAAAAAATTACCCAACACAAAAAAAAGTATCATACAAAATTGATTAATTTGTTTTCAAACTTTATCACACGTTTTAAAATATTTATACATAGGGAAAATCCCTCATGTGTTATAGTACCAAGAGTGCCAAACTTATAAACCTGATACATGGTGAGGTGTGCCAACTATATAACAGAAACTTCCATATGGAAGGAATGGGATATAAAGGACAATGTCAATCTGTTCAAGAGGATCCTAAATCTCTGCCATGGCCCAAGATCTGGAATTATGATAGTTAGGATGATTGCTAATTGTATTTTATTACTATATTTTTAGAATTTCAAGAAAATATCATCATTAATTTCTAATGACATTAGAAGCAAATAAGTTTTATGCTGTTCCAAAATACAAAACGAAATTTTGTTGACTTAAAACGGACATTGTGTATACTTTCTAGTGCTAGAGACAAAAAGAAGACTAACGATTGTCCTGATTAACCTGGATAGTTTTTTCAATAGTTCTGCGTTTGTTCATTCACAATGATCATGTACAACAATAGCAACACTTCCTTGATAGTTAGTTATTACCCATGTAAAATAATTACATGTAACACCAAATAAGTCATCAATTAATCCTGTTGTAATTATGATGGTAAAATTAATTTATTTGGTAATTCCAAGCACAGTTTATATGGTTTGGAAATAGAAGGTTGTAGTGAGCACTTCTACTCGGGGTTTGGTCCGTCCTGAACGTCCTCGTCCAAACCGTCGTCCTTGCTCTGCTCGTGAAGTAACACATACTCACGCGAACTGTACCCAAACTTTACCACATCTCGCTCGATTAGCTCCACGTATTTCCGCGGTTCGATTTTGACGTTGTTGATAAACGTCCCATTGGAGGACTCCAGGTCAATGATGTAGGGCCGGACGCGCCGGCCTGTGGAACCGTCATCACGGGCGAATGGCAAAAGTCGGTATTGGAGTGCGGCGTGCTGTTTAGAGCAGGAGGGATGGTCGATGGGGATGTCTGCCACTCGCCGGTCTTTACCGAACAGGAACGCGCTTTGCCGGTGGATGTGCAGCAGCTGTAAACACTTCTCCCCCTTGAAGGGGTACAATCTCCATCGCTTTTTTGGTTTCCTCGCCTCTGGGGGCTCGCTGTATTTCACTACCACCCCGTTGAAAGTGTTGGTGTCCTCGGCGAGTTTACCTGACAGACCAAAGTCAGGCTTCTGCTTGTCTTGTGATGAAGGCTTGGACTCATCTTTCGGTCCGTCCGAGCGCTTCTTGCCCCACTCAAAGTCGTCCTCACTCGGCTCAATCTTGATAGGTCGGTTATTGTTTGAGGCCTCACCATCTCGGCGGCGACCTTTCTCTTGGTCTCGCTGATAGCTAGAACAATTATACCGATGGTGAAGATGCACCACCTTAAGATACCTGGCTCCTATCTTCCAGGGGTCATGCCCTCCTTGCAGGTAGTGCAGTTATAAAGTTAACCAGATGCTCCTTAGAGAGTAATAAGATGGTACATGTTCACCTTCGATATAAAAATATTACTTCAGTCTCGCTCTGAGTCGTCATGAAAATCGTGTTGTATACCAGTTGTGCTATAACACATCAGCGGATAAGGTTCAACCATCTTCACCTCCAACCCCAATTTTGAGTTATAGGGATGGATTATAACTGTCAATGATATAATTTGGGGTGTGTATGGGACAAGACATTTTTAACTTCAATTAGAGTTTGAATGAGAAGTTTTTTTTAAAGAGTTTAAAGTAATAAAAAGCAATATTTATACTTTAAATATTTCAAGTTAAATTTCTGTAATAAATCCATCTATAAGCCAGAAGTATAAAAACAGACTTTTTAGAGGGAATTTTTTTTTTCTAAAATAAATTATAAACATACAAATTTGAATTTTTAAATACATTTAATATATCTGTACTTTTTTTAACTAGACAAAAAGAAATATTGAGGTAGTCTATTTGCTATAAAATTATATCTTAAAATTAATCAAACTAGGAATTTCTAAGAAAAAATTGAAAATTTCAAGTATCTAATCAAATGTTCCGAGTATTATAAAAAAAATTTAAAGAGTCAAGTCTGTACAGCCACTAAAACTCAATTTGAACTCAAATTTTCATGCACTCATACACCCCTAGAGATACCACAGTTTAACGTTGCGACATCAAGGACTCGTCCTTCTCACCACAAGGGAAACATCACAGTTGGGACAGGGCCTGGGCGAGAGGGTTTGCTCCTCAAACTGTGCTTTTCATCTCTTTCTCTCCAGAAAAATATGTGTACATTTCCTTCAAACTTAACCACTTCAACCTAAGGTTTGGATCAATTTATGAAAGCAATTAACAAATCAAATTTTCCAAGGATATTCAAGGTTTGAGGAGGAAGGGGGGTAATTCTAATTTTACAACAATAACAACAACAAAAACTCTTCAAATGTTTAATCTCAAGTTACTTTAGAGAGGTATTAAGCTGCTTACTAGTGGCTTATCCCAACATAACCTAACTAAAAGGTGCAAAGCCAACATTGTTTCCTTGCGTCTTACTGCGGGTACTAATTATTCTAATAGTTTTAAGAATAAAGAAAGTTAAATTTATAGGAAGTGTACCCGCATTTGAGTGGAGAAATAGTTGAAAACCATTTTGGAAATTATTATTATTACTAGCACATCTTAATACCTGTTCGGGTTATATGCACTTACGCTAATGTGTAATGGTAGGGTGATTGTGAGATGAAATGAAGGACCTACAGTTTAACGTGGACAGTTTAACGTGGAATCCGAACCACGATGGAGGCCTGGCATTCTTCACATTCACAAGATGTCTTGTCAGAGGTGAAGGAAGGGTTTAACAATCAGATAAATCTGTGTCGGGACTGAGGATTGAACCCCGAAACCCCAGCAAAGAAATCCAACCCCTAGACAACCAGGTCACCCATTTTGGAAAATACACCTTAATACAGCAGACCGAGATTCGAACCTCGATCTCCTTGTAAAAGCAGTTTGTTTCAGAATTATAAACTATTTCAATATCAGTACATCTGTACATGCAGTTCTCAAAAGCACTGCATCATATTATCAATGGGCTTGATTATAGGTCGCACTGAGGCTTTATAAAGGCTGTTTTTTTGGAGTGGGGGGAGGGGGAGTGTGGCTTAATTTCAGGTGAATATAGTATTTATTAGGACTGTCTAACTTGATTCCTGGACACACTCAATTGTTACGTATATCAAAAATATATTTCAATACCCAAATTTTCTCTAAAATAAATTAAAGAACAGTACCGTGCGGTATTTTAAAACCCATCAAAGTGCGAGGAAGTGTAAAGGGGTGAACTACAGGATGTACTATGTACTATGTACTAATATTGACATGCACAGCGGAAATGTGGGTAGAGAAAGAACAGGATACAAGCAGAATTCAAACCTGAGAAATGAGAGGTTAGGAGGAGCCAGTGGAGGAGAGAAGTCACGAGTATGATCATGTGGGAAGAATGAAGGAGGAGAAATGAGAAGGTAGAACAGGTGGCTGGAGGTGTCATGGTGGAAGTAAAGGATACGTTGGAGAGGTTTCTGTTCCAAACAGACCAGGCCAGTGGCTGGAAACTGTTTCCATCCTCCGGCCGGGTCATCTTGGTAACTCAGCGCTATCTTTCTGCCTCCTTTTAGCCCACTCTCTGGTCCTTGTTCCTGTACCCTTTGGCTCCAACATTATATTTATTCAACAACTAATAATAATATTTTTTAGCACTGCGTCTTACTAGCCGTTCGAGTTATATGCTTTAAGTACTAATTACACTAATGGATTAGGAATTGGGAAGGTTTAATCAGAGGAAGTAAACCCGCATTTGTGTGGAGGGAGAGTGGAAAACCGTTTAAGAAAAACCACCCCCAGTTCACCCGACCAAGATTCGAACCTCGATCTGCCCGTCCTCAGCAGTAGAGCTCAACACGACAAGCGCGTTAGCCAACTACGCTACCGAGGCGGGTTAACAACTAATAAATTTAAAATCAGGGGGTGGGTCAATATGGGGAATGTAAAAGAATCGGAGCCGAGAATACTTGTAAATGAGAAATCTTTAGTCTATTTCTTTAACATGAAAGAGTATGTTCGTGTCAGACCCAATACTGACCTATTTTACAGCTCTAAATTGACAAATGAGGACTTTGATAGAAATTTATTGTAGATGTGCAACCACTATTAATACTTTTAACACTTTTTACAGGAAGCAGAAAAGGTTACCTCCTCTCCCTGCATCAATCACTGCCAATATCCAGAAATGCTGGGGTTATGAGGCCCATTCAGGGGGTACTCCTTGAGACCATATCTAAATAAATGCCCTCTCTCAACACATTACCCAAAATTCCTCGACTCCTTTCAGCCCCCTTTAATATTTTATTTCTCTCCTACTTTTACCTAAGTATTGTACAAGTTGTGCAGAAGTTTGCTGGTATTTATTAGTGTCAAGGTCCGTCTATTTTTAAATGAGCTTGTCACGGTTAAGTGGTAAATAGATGTTTGTTGCAACAGTCCTTATTACAAACGGCTCTCAAAGGTTACATCTTTACAAAGGCATGAATATGATTGAGTGGCAATCTAACATCTGAAATAAATATTCCATTATTGACTCACCCCTGTCGGTCCCTGGGACGTTGCTGGCGCTCGTTTGAGTGGTCTCTGGGGTGTTGTTGATGCTCATTTGAGTGGTCCCTAGTACGTTGCTGGCGTTCATTGGAGTGTTCCTCTCGTACCCTGCGTAGTTCCTCCTGCTTTCGTTCGTCCAGCTTTCCTTCCTGCTTATACTCCGCTGAACGACCCTCAAGACGCTTTGGCTTGTTTGGTCGTTCTTCTTGCCTGCGCTCATCCAAATGTTCCTCCTGTCTGCGTTCAGGCAAACGCTTTTCCTGACGCCTGGGCCTATCCGGACGCTCTTCACGTTGCCGGAGTTTGTCCTGACGCTCTTCATGGTGCTTGCGCTCATACAGGCGATCCTCCCGTTGCACAGGTTCTTCCGAATGATCCTCCTTGAACCTGCGTTGTTCCCCGTTAGAAGCGTGGTAGTGCCGGCTGGACACAACAAGATGACGACACGTCAACATGCTTGACACACTGCCTACATTGACAATTCACTCATCTTTAATGGACAAGAGCTTGATTCACACGCTCGCCGAAAAATAAAAAGCAGAATCTGCGCAGTAATTCACACACTTTAAGTTGACCCACGATGCATTGCAACAATTTAAAACAGCTAATTATCAACATATTTTATTTCCTCGTGGATAAACATATATTTTAGATCATTTTCCCAATGGTTGTTTACAAATCATAATGCTGTGCCATTTAACAAGTTATTTCAAATCTCACCACAACGGCCAACAAAGCTGTCTGCTAGCTTTTGGCTGTAGAGCGCATACGTTGTCAAATGCTAATGCACACTAATTTGAGATGGTTGGTTTTTAGATTCAATTGGTTCTTATGTGCCAAACATCTCGAGCAGAGCGGACCAAGTAGGAAATAGTTGAACTTCAGCAAAAAAGCTCACACCGATTAAGCGGAAAACTTGTGATTGACTTGGAGCGTGTCACATGATCACGTTTATGTTCTGCGCTAGTTTTTCGGTGAACGTGTGAATCCACAGTAAGATATCAGTACAAATTTTGAACAAAAGCCTAGGCTCAGTAATTACCTAAAAGGCCATCCAGTGCTCAATTGAGAAGACCAAGTTCAATCAAAGCTGAAGAATTAGAAGCTAGCTAAGCTCATTGCTGAACATTAAGAAACTAGCTAAGTTAAAGGCAAGAATTGTACAAAGCTTCAAATTTAGTACCATAAGTGAATAAAAGTGTACCCTCCTTACCAAACACCCTTTCTAATTGACACAGGCCTGGATTTAAGACAGTAAAAGCTTACAAATTCCAATAATTTGAATAGAAAAACACACAAGAGGATGCAAAGACTTTTTGTTTCCAAATCACCGAAGCTTTGTTAAGCCATATTGGTACTTACAACAAAACACCTAAGCTCAAGCCGCCAAGATTGACAGCTCTGAGCTGTAATAGATATATATTTGTGCACTCACCCTGGTCTTGTGTCGGCAACAGGGACTTCCCTGTCTCGTCCTCGACCTTCTTGCGCCACCCACTCGTACCCAGAGTCTTGGGATTCCTGTTTCACCCTCACTTCTTCTTTCCTACGGCTACACTTGCGGTGGTCCTTGGTGTGCCGGTGTTTGTGGTGCCGACGGTGTGGGCGGGGATCAGGCTCGTCTCGTACCGGTCCGGACCTGTGTCTCTTTCTCGGCATCTCCTCCTCCGGCTCTTCCTCGGAAAGGGACAGCGACGACAAGGTGGTCTCTGATTGTTCTTGGTCTGAACTGGAGTCTTCACTGTCGGGCTCAGGGGAGTTGTGTTTCCTCTTGGGCTTCCTTTGGCGGACTTTAGAGCCCATCTTCGGACAATATTAGGCTGAGGATGAAACAATTAGGTATCTTGACATTAAGTCTAAGCATGTAGGTGATGTTTGAAAAATGTTTTGAAAATCTTTCAGCTCTAAGAAATAGTTATCAATTTGTCAATCTTGGTGGTCTTAAGATTAAAGCGCTGGCCTCATGACTCGATGTTTGTGAGTTCAAACCCAGCTAGGGTCGATGAATTTTTCCTGAGCAATAAAAATTCATAGCACAACTTCCTATGGAGGGAAAGTAAGGCCTTCGGTTGTGCCATGTAAAATAACCTGGAAGGTATGTAAAAATACCTACCTTTCCCAGCAAAATTGGTAGGTACTTTCACTCTTGCTCATAGAAATTCTCATATGCTGATATAAGCAGTCTGTTTAGAAATACCTCACATAGAAAAAAAAATGAATCTATAAGTCATTCACGAGCTAAGTTTACCTGGATGTCAGCTCGAAATGTTACTAGAAGTAATCCCTAATATATCACTACGCCAACAGCTGACATCTATCACTTTGGATGGCTGTAATGAAAACAGATGGTAATATATTAATGTGATAGTTAACCACGGTAATTTAGGCCAATATTATTTATACTTATTTGAGGTCGGACACAAAGTTTATTTATAGTTTTATTCCCTTTAAAAAAATATTCACACCACTTTCACAAAAACTTCTAACGAACAGCCTCAAAATGGCGACTGACATCCAAACCATATGATGGAACATAACGATAAACAAGTTTTTTTTACAATGATGCAGACACGCAGTTGATGAAAATATATTATTCAGTTAAATATTTCAAAATACAATAAAATAATCATAAAATCATTTAATGTATGTAAAAAAATGACAACAATTTTCTTTTTTCCAAGTAAATATGATGCTTGTATTAAAAGGTATTGATGTGTGCACTATATTACACAAAATCAGTAACACTCCAAAACAAAAAATAAATACTTTTAATTATGTTTAAAATATTGTTTTGAGTTGGATAAAAAGCAATTTAAAAAAATTAAATAGTATGAGAAAACTTAAGTTTACGTTATTTTAAAAGTAATATATAACAGGTAATTAAAGATCTTTACATTTATAAAAAAACTGTGATCGTTTACAAGTGTTGGCAACCCAAAACCTAAACATATGATTTTCGAACTGTCATCCAGGTAAAAACCTATCATGAACAGAATTTACCCACCCATAACCATGTTAATACGTAAATGAGCTGTCACCCCCTTCTTAGTTGCAATCTACGCACAGTAGTTTCTCTTCATTTGAATAAATGAGACCAATGCATTGAAGGCGGAATTCCCAGAGTTTTTTGATAGTTATGAGAAATTTAATAATTTTGACCATTTGTACAAACAATCAATGCAAATTTTCAAGAGAAAAATTAATATCCTAGCATAACTTAATTCACTACAGTTAGAAAGAGGCTAAAAAAACTCACCTGATTCACTCGAAAACATTTGCCCATTTTCTTAGCACATCTTACTTAAACACGTTTTATTGATTAAAAAAATATTTGTGATTATAAAATATCGATGTTTTCCCTTCATTTATGTTTTTCTTTCAGTGTCCATCCTTACCACATAGGCCCTACAATTCTTAGATACCTCAATCCACCCACATTTACCTTGCTCTCGTGTTTGTCCTGACAAACCCATCTTATACATATTAAAATTCTTCTGTGAACAAGGTGATTTTTTTCTTTTAAAAAATTAAACTATATAAACTTAGAATTATTTTACAGTATTAATTTGGTTAGCATTGGATATTTGCTTATGTTGTGTGCATATATGGTTAAAAAAATATTAAATTTATAACCAGGCCGATACGATACTTAAAAACAATATTAAATAAACCCACCCGCATGCGCTTTTCCCGAGTATTAGCTTTCGTAAATAAGTAGGCTACCTATTTGGTGAAGCGTTGGCGCAAACGTTATTAGAAGTAAAGTACTGAGTATTAAAACGCATTCTTATAGGCTAAATAGAATATTGTCAAAACAGTACGACTTGTGTACCCATGAAGATACATGATAAGTTTACATATGGTACAGATATTATGAATATTTATTGTTAATAGAATTTAATAACTAGATCCTTACCTTTTAAAATTTAGAAACAAATATATTCAGTAACGTATGCAACAATTCATATGAGATCATGAATGTTTGATATCAAATATTATAGAAAATTAAACTATGTTTATTGTCAGTTAATCGTAAATGCCAGATAGCATTTTATTAACCTTATTTGATAAATAAAAAGTGTATTTCCAGAGAAATCGAAAAAGATGGATGCCAATTGCAAGATAAAAGTCAATGAATGACCACTTACTAACAAAATGGCGTAATACCAAAGATAATTAATAAAAACCTGCGGGTTAGTTTCAAAAATAAATAGATAGGTCATTAATTATATAATTTATTATTTACATTTTATTTATAGTATGGTATAATTTTACACGGGATGGATCATTTGCTATTGTTGAGATTCATATATATCTGCCAAATCAGGCCTGTACTGTAACATGTCATGTAACCAGTAATGGAATGCTCGTGGTTGGGATAAGGAACGAAAGCTCAAAGAACATTTATTGAACCTTCCAGAGATCCTACCTGTTTAACAGACATTTGGCAGTGATTCAGAGGCGTATTTGTTGTGAGGGTCCTGGTTAAAGATGAGTTCCCAAGAGGAAACCTTATCGATGATTCTGGCCAGTGGTGCCACTTTAAAAATAGTAAACTAAATATAATTTTTAAATACGATAGTGGTGCATTGGGCTATATAAAAAAAATGGGCCGGCTTAAAACTCCTCTATATATCACCCCTACAGGAACTGCATGGCTACTTCTAAGAAACAGCATTGTTACTCTCGTTTTTGTATGGTCAAGCTCCTCTACAATCCTCGGCCCCGGCACAGATTTATCTGATTGCCAAACCCTTTCTTCATCTCTTGCAAGACGTGTATTAATCACAACTAGTGAATGTGTGGAATGCCAGGCCTCCGCCGTGGTTTGGATCCCACGTAAAACTGTAGGTCCTCCATTTCATTTAACAATCACCCTACCATTGCACATTAGCATAAGTGCGTCTAGATATATTCTGAAAATTGAAAAATGACAGCTGGACACGAGAATCGAACCAAGGGAATTTAGCTTAGTACGCCAATGCTCTACCCACTGAGCTATCCAAAAATAGTTCCGTGTCCATGGTAATTTTTCACTCATATTTTAAAGCAAAGTATATGGTAAACGTTCGGAAATCGTAGCTACACATATGTTATCAATTAAGATCACGAGCTATCAGATAACGCAGCCACCTTCGACTACAATAAATTGGGTTTACCAAAATATGGTATTTTACTTGGCGACCCATTCTTCTATTTAAAATAAATTCTCAATGTAGCCCTTCAGCCCAAAACTTCGCCCGGGCCTGGTATTGAGGAAAGAAAAGAAAGACAGCCATATGAGAGTAATATTTTAATTGTATTTTATTTATGAACTAAAGTGCATCAAGTATGTTATAATATGTAACTAAAGAAATAAATGTGATAGAATGAAGCTCAAATAAAAGTAAAACACATATTTACAAATTCTTCATTATCTCAATGTCCCACAGCAGTTTCCTCAGGAGATAAAATACTTCACAGGAATTTAGATTCAGTTGTACCAAACTATATGTTGAATGGGTGTGTGTGGCTTCAAAAGTTTCATCTTTGCTTTGAATATTTGTTCGCCTTGACTTCGGTTTGAAATTTAAATTCTGTATTCGACAACTACGAAGCTTCGCCAAAAAGAACATTTAATGTTAAAGCACATGTTTATGTTTATTTTTTCATTTTCTGCTGATATTTTCATCACAAATTATTGTTCACATAAAATACTTATCTAATAGAATTCATTTATAATATTAAGATGAAATATATTAATTAAATTTGAAATATATTAATTAAATTTGAAATATAATATTTTGATTAGCTATATTTAAAACCTAAATTAACAAATTTATTCAAAGTATTATATTTTTATCCAATATTAAATATTATTTCTTAAATATTCAAACTTCGATTAGGCTTAAGATAGATTTAATATCATTTAATTCAACTTCACTCTGAATCCACAAAAATGGACTTCATGCACACCTACAGTTCTATATTGTTGATCCATGTTTCACATAATGTGGCATACTATATTTTTATATTTCTAAAAGTAGCCATCCCCCTCGCATTAGTCCACTCCCCTCCCATCATGTGCTTCACAAACCTGGCGGGAGAATATAAAGCTCTAATACTACTTATTGGTGGGTTAGAACCAATTATATTGTAGGATGAACTTAAAAACCAGGTCCCAGATCAGTAATTTAACACTGACTACATGTATGAATGTAATAATGTATGGATTATGTGAAAAAAATGTTATCATTTAGTTACTGTTTGTATTTTTATAATTCCATTAGATTTCCAGTTTCTCTATTGTTTTACATTTTTTACAAAATTTAGATTGGCGATTTGGATTCGTAAAATAGTTGATTTGAACCAATTCGAAAAAATAGTTTGACACATTATATAAAAACAGTAGAAACCAAGCTTTTGTTTCTTTTGGAAAGCTTTGCATTTAGTCACAATGTATAATTTTGTGTGATGGTCAGTCGGGTTTTACATAATTTTCCTCTTGTTTTTCTGTTGCCTCAACAATTTTCTACCTACTTCGATCTAAGGCGTTACTCTTGCAATAGATTGGACCACCGATAATGGGGAGATCGTGGTTGGAATCTCGGTCAGGGGAACCGAGTGTGGGGTTTTCTGCTCTCCCTCCATGCAAATGCAAGTACATTTCCTCTAAATTCAACCTTCCTTATCCCATTTGTGTCATCACCACACTAGCTTCTAAACTAAGTGTGCTGGCTATCCCTCACATTGTAAATCATGACCTACCCCAAACAACCTTTCCCTCTGTTTATGAACTATGGATGGCTCGACTGGTAGGTCATGTGTGTGGAATGCTCAGGTACAGTAAACATTAGAAGCTTATAGAACATCACGTATCGTGTCTTGCAATTGACCCATAATGCCGCATGCATGCTGTGTTCTGCATCACTTTGTTAAATCCATATAAAGGATCCTTCAAACTTCCAATACTTCACCGTATTCGAGATTATGAAATGTTTTTTTTTAAATATTTCTTCATATCTCGAGTTTTTTTAAACAGCTCTGATACTGTTAATTGGTCGTTCAGCTCCTACAAAATTATATTACAAACTTAGCAACCAGACACCAGACCATTAATTCATCATTTATATTTTATATTTCTCTTATGTCCATCTGTTTTTTCCAAGAGTCGAATTAAAATTCTAAATTCATAGGATTAAAGCCAACTCAGTATTTCTCGCAGCTTAATTTAACAATTTCTTTCTAATCCTTGCATAAAGTGCTTTATTGTGTAACGTTCTCCATTCTTCATTTGTCCCAACTGCTTTGTTCTCAAAAGCCACATTAGCAGGATTAAAATATGTACGGACCGGGTGGGAAGAGGAATTGAACATTGAAGGCGAAAGAAAAACCAAAGTTTAACCAACAGTCCTGGGTTCGATTCCTATTTTACCCAAGTCTGTGTTCGAATTATATAAACTCTAAAGCATCTCACTTGTGTTGGACAGGCCTGTCTGAAACAGAGAAATCGGGGTTCAAACCCCGGTTGGGTCTAGTGAGGGTGGTTTTTCATAAATGGTTTCCCAATCTTCTTTCATGCAAGTGTGGGTACATTTCCTAGAAAATGCTTCTTTCTTCATCCCTATCACAAGATTAGCTATATATGACCTGATTCAATGGTCACGTGGTCTAATTCTCTACTCCCTGAGTAGGCTGGACTGCCGATGATGGGGAAATCAGAGTTCGAATCTCGGTCAGATGTACTAAGGGTGGTTTTTACAAAATGCTTTTCCATTATTCCTTCACACTAATGCGGGTATACTTCCTCTAAGTATAACCTACCAAATTCCTAAAATCATTAACATAATTAATACATGAGCATATAAACTGAACTATTAGTAAAACACGACGATAAAAAATACAAAAGATTAGTATGTTCAGGTGTAACTTTTCAACATATGTGTGAAGTAGTTTTTAGTAGAAAAGGGTGGTACAAGTGTTCCTTGTGTTCTAGATGACTCCACTTTCTGAGTAGTTCTCTTTCTCTAAAACTCATCACTGCGCCAATATTTGCGCTAGAGACATAATTTTCGGCCAAGCCAGTAATCGAACCCGTCACCCATAGCTCAGTAGACAGACACGCTAACTGGGGTGTGGGTAGTAGACCTAAAAAACACAAAAAGTCCTTATGAACATGATTATATCTTATGTCCAGTAGTCCCGAAAAAGAGTGTATTTTATTATTTATGTCTTGGTTGACAAATATTTCTAATCATCACATGACACACGCGTTATTAGTTGGAGTAGGTACTTTTAACCGAGTCAGAGAAGGTTGCTTATGTTCCGTTTTGAAGACATTTTCCAATTCTGTGTCGAGTAAAATGAGGAGAGAGAAGAGAGGAGTAGGACTTTTTCACTCTTTCGTCACTAAAGGACATTTTTGATACCTGGACTAAGTTAATTTAACATCCTTTGTGAGGGCTTGCAATCGGTAGGCTGAAGACTCAACGTATTACCTCCTTCTTTCTTCTACTCTTATTTAACATTATTCCACCCACTTCGGTGGTCGCATGGCCTAAAGTGTTAGTGTTATTAGAACGTCCTCCTAAAGTATTGCAGTATTTGTCTCGCATGGTGAGCCTAGCCGTGGAGCTGCAGTGTATTGTACAACCTGTGTGTGTTTTAGCTAACTTTATTAAAATATAAAATGTTTCTCTGTCCTGTTTTCAATCGGAATTACTATGTCTGTTAACAAACATCCACTTATAGTTTTATTAGAGTATGCAATAAAAAAACAACTTACAAACTTACTTGAATAATAATTTAAATATTGTGCATATATTATATATATATTAAATATTTATGTTTCTTTCGCGTCAATCTAGTACAACTTGTCCAATTTAAATTCACTTAGAATTGAATTTTATTTTTCTTAATATCCAATAATGTGATAATATATGGCATCTTCATCATTGAAAATATTGAAGTGTGTGTATAAATGTATGTTAATAATTTTTAATTTAATTTGTGCTTCATTTTATACAACATTTGTAATTATTCTGTTTTGGACCCCTCTCATATATTTAATAAGTCATGGATGAAGGTATTTTTATTCAATAAACTGTATGTAAAATATCCTTTTATGACTTCAGCCATGGAGAGTGACACGCTTTTCAGAAATAATGTCAATATATTACACCACTTTCCCCCCNCCCTTTTAAAAGATAAACTCCGTAGTATTTAGCAAAAGCTTGTGACTCGTTGGCTTCCTCTACCCAATAGAAAGCCAGCCTTCACAACACCTGTCACCAGGACTCTTTTTATTATATAGTTTTGACACTGGGGACAAGGGGTCAAAGAAGCAAGAGGTAGGTCATATATAAGCCGTTTGTGCGTATAAATATATAGCAGTAACACAGAAAAGCAGTAACAATAATATTAGTTAGTAGTGATAAACATAACTTTGTAATAGTAGTGTTGGTGATATATTAAGCAGTAACATAAATCAGCACAGCACACCGCATCCAGAGCGCGGAACTTGTAATATTACAGAACAACAATTTTAACCAAAACTGTATTACATAATATCACATCTTCAGTGCTGAAGGTGTAATCATATAAATAAGTTGTGTGCAACATTAAAAGTCTTGTTTATTTTATAAGATTAATTATCAGAAATAATCAGATCAAGTAACCGTGGGCAAGTGCGCAATAAAACATAATTGCATCATCAACACCGTAAAAACCAACATCATTATAAGGTTGTGTTCAACCACAAGGCATCTCAATATTAATCCAGTATCAACATAATTGGCGCCGTGTCGCGGGGCATCATTAGTATATAAATACCGAGAACACAATAGTTGGCGTTCATCGTGTGGCATATATATTTCAATAAATATCTTCATAATTGGCTCCAAATCGCGGGGAAACAACACCATATTATCATACATTCTATCAGAATATATATAATCATGACACATTGCACGATGCTTAGTGCACTTTATTAATTCATAAATGGTTTTTAAAACAATTTCTCTTCTAACATTGTTTGATGTTTTTTAAACCGTACATTTTATCTAATACAAAAACTATGGTTTCATTTGTTTTAATATATTTGTTGAAGTTCCTGTATTTGTAAAATATCTTTGTTATTATCTGTGAAAATGTTGCTCTGTGGCGATGAAGAAGAATGTGTCTCACTGAGTTTGTCTCAAGACTGAGAAATAAGAGTAGGACGTCTGTAGAAGCTGTGGGAATATAAACACATCTTTATTTAATGATAATTAATAACATTCACAAATGTGATCATGAAAAAAAAGGTTTAATGAATATTCTAATCATGTTTTTTTTTAAAATAAACTTACACTCATAAACATCTTTAGCGATAGAGGTCCAAACATCCCTGCTGTGATAGTTACTGGCTTCTGGGACCTCCTGATGATATTTTGAATGCAGAACTTAAATGCAGGAGAAGCGTTGTACCACTGGCATCCGAAGGCCACTTCTGTTATTTTATAACTCTGGAAATAACCAACAGTAAATATTGTATATTAATTCTTTTTATATACATTAAACAGTAAACATGTCTGTGACCTGGCGGTCTAGGGGTAAGGTGTCAGACTTCTGTGCTGGCGGCCGGGGTTCAATCCTCGGTCCTGGCACAGATTTATCTGATTACCAAACCCTGCCTTCACCTCTGACAAGACATCTTGTGAATGTGGGGAATGCCAGGCCTCCACCGTGGTTCGGATTCCACGTTAAACTGTAGATCCTTCATTTCATCTCACAATCACCCCACCATTACACATTAACGTAAGTGCGTACAACCCGAACGGGTATTAAGGCTTGGTGCTAGTAATAATAATAATAATAATAATAATAATAATAATAATAATAATAGTAACTTAAACATGTGGAGGAAAGTTTAAAAAATGAAGCTTAATGTGTATATAGTCCTAACAGGTACTAAGGAGTGGGGGAAAACACGCTTTTGAAACCTCTTTAAAATTGTACGAAGTGACAATTTTGGATAGCAACTAAATAAATTTACACAACAAAAAGGATGAAGGTCTGTTAATTAGATTAATTTTATTTGCTTAAGTGTATGTTACTTTACTTAATATATTATATGCCTTATCGTTATTCATAATAAATAAACAAACTTTTATGTGAAGAAACTTTTAAAAAACAAACACATTTTGTTTTCTGCCAACAGTGATAATGTTTTACTATATTTTCATTGTTATTTCTTGGGTATTGACATCTGTTAAAAATTACAGTTGCAGATAACATGACTTGATGTATGGATATATGAAACAAGATCTAGTAACATTTCTAGCTGTCAGATAAGGTCCTTCCTTTGAAAGTAGATCTAGTTATGTTTCTAGCTGTCACATAAAGTCCTTCCTTTGAAAGTAGATCTAGTTACTTTTCTAGGTGTCACATAAGGTCCTTCCTTTGAAAGTAGATCTAGTTACGTTTCTAGCTGTCACATAAGGTCCTTCCTTTGAAAGTAGATCTAGTAATGTTTCTAGCTGTCACATAAGGTCCTTCCTTTGAAAGTAGATCTAGTTACATTTCTAGCTGTCACATAAGGTCCTTCCTTTGAAAGTAGATCTAGTTACTTACATTTCTAGCTGTCAGATAAGGTCCTTCCTTTGAAAATAGATCTAGTAACATTTCTAGCTGTCAGATAAGGTCCTTCCTTTGAAAGTAGATCTAGTAACGTTTCTAGCTGTCACATAAGGTCCTTCCTTTGAAAGTAGATCTAGTAACGTTTCTAGCTGTCACATAAGGTCCTTCCTTTGTAAACTGGACTGTCCCTAGTTACTGTGTGTATATGGTGTACACACAGTTTGACCAAATGTTTTTTTGCTAGGAGAAAGGGGGCTGTTACCTCAACTGTTATTTTGTCAGCGGACCAGCAGAGAAGTCCCAGTTGGGACACTAGACACAGCAGAAACAGCACTGTAGACATGAACTGACCGCTGGCTGGAGACAGCTGACAAACATAAACAAAATAAAGTCAGCGGAAGTTGAAATGTTTAAATAGAGCAATGAAAGACAATGCTACCAAAACAAGCCAAACAAACTTCTCACTTTTAAAAGTTCTGTGAACCATGTCGGTGTAGCTTAAGAGGAAATGTAACCCGCATTTATGTGGAGGGAAAGTGGTTGAACCACTCTTGGTACATCCAACCGAAATTTGAACCCAGAATAATCGCCAGTCCAGACTATTGTGAAAGTACACAATAGACATTTGATTGCAGAAGAATAAAAACAATTAAAGTATACGATTTTAACATTGTTTTTAAAAACATTATTTTTGGTCAAAACAATGTATTTTTTACTCAAATATTTATTGAAAATATAAATTAAACCTCAAAACCTTTAACTTAGTGCTCAACCACTGAGCTATCCAGGTCTGCTCCACGACCCGGAGGAGTCTGCAATGGATGTGTTGGGTTCGTTGCATCTGATATT
Organism: Timema shepardi; assembly: GCA_902151425.1. NCBI lineage: Eukaryota > Metazoa > Arthropoda > Insecta > Phasmatodea > Timematidae > Timema > Timema shepardi. Next base: position 92,704 of record CABFVX010000920.1, read on the forward strand.
TTTTCATATCCTCGACATTCATTCAGGATTCAGGATTTTAGAAGATTTGAAGAAGTCAACCCGGGTACAAAGTTATGATAAACCCAATTGTGTTGCGAGATATAAACAGCAGTTGCCGCACCTGTATTGCTTGGAAGCCGACGAAGCAGAGTGTGATGGAGATCATGAGATAATGCCAGTACAGAGAAGGATTGAGCAGTTGCCTCATCTTCTCGGACATGCTGAAAACAAATAAAACATAACAAATTGAAGGTTATCACAACTGAGGGAACTGTGGGTTCACAGAGAAAACCTTCATCTTAGCTCTCTCTTGGTTAACTGTTGCCAAATATCCTCGATCTCAGTTATTTTGGAAGATAGTGTGCTGGGACGAGAAGGGTTACTGGCAACTTTAATGATCCAGTGTTGCCAAACTTGTCTTATATTTAATATAAAATTGAACACAATATAACAAGAGAATGACTATGCTGTTTTCTAATAATAGCCACGCAAGTTCCCTCAGAGATGATATCCAGTGTATTAGACAAGTTATTAGAATCAACCATTGCTGGATTGCTTCAATTGTTCACTGGTTAAATCTCATTTTCAAGTCAAAATTTAGCTATCAAAACTATCATTTCAAACAAACATGACTTTTAAAAGTGATTGTGTACAAATATAAAATTACACATCCAAACAGAGGTTTGAATCTCAGTCGAGTTACTGAGGGTGACTTTTGCTATGGTTTCACTCTCTCCCTCCACGCAAACATTGGTACATTTATTTCTATAAATTTATACTTCCTCACCCCCAAATAAATCATGCAAATACATGTCCAACCCGAGAAGCTAGTTATTACACAATACACGAAAAAATCTAACTTGGTGATTATATTTTCTCAATGCTTATCTATCGCAAAGCGTTTTATCCCAGTAATATTGTAAAGTAAATATTGGTAGTTTTTTTTTTAACTTACTCAAGCAGTGACTGATGGTACTGAATGCAGTCTATCAAATTAGGTATCCAGGAGCTATAGTGTTTTGTTGAAAGTGTATTCAAAAGATTATCGTTGTGTTTAGTAGTACCTTGTTTCATATCTTTTGCGCTTTTTCTTGAGATCGGAAAATGATCTATAGTTGCGTTGTTTGTATTTAGGTTTTTCAGGTGTTCAACATCATCTTGGTCCACGTCCAAATGACTTAATGTTTCATTCAGAATCTCGAACTGAACACTTAGAGCTGCCATTAAAGTGAAATAAAACACATCGATGGACGCACAGATCATAGTGCAATAAAACATCCCCAAAGTTTGATGAACGAACACAATGATCTCATTGACGGCATTTGTCGTGTCAAAGGGGAAGTAGGCATTTAGGATCATGTTTGGAGGAGGGGCCGAACTGGAATTGGTACCATTATTTTCCAAGTAGTCTCTGAACTGAAGTATATTTATAAGACCATTTCCGATGTACAGTACATCTGTGAACCCAAATAAAATAAAATATATATATGTCATCACCTTTGTGTGGTGTAGGTACTTTTCTATAATACCCAATTTTATCGCATTTTTATCTTCCACCAACTGCAGAAAATTGTGTTCCAAAGATTCAATCAAACACCTTATATCGCCGATCTTTCCCAGTAGCGTCGCCAACTTCCCAAACACGATGAAGCCAATTAGAAACGCACTCAAGCTGTAAACCAAATCTTCTGTGTTGTCCATCTCGATGATAAGCTTAATTAATACCATCATCAAGTACAGAAGAGTGTGGGAGATTACGCCTACGCTGTACACGCTGTGAATACCCTTCTTCCATTTCGGGGCCTCCGTGCTATAAAGGGGCCAAACACCCCAGCATCTAGCTAGACGTAAGATTAGAGAGAAAAAGAGATTCAGATTAACGTGAGAAAGTGGCCTGCCTTTCAACATGATGAGGCGGTAATATTTACAGGTTCGGTGTCGATCCCTTTATATACAGACCTTCTATCTATGAGTTGTACAGAAAACAAAGTTTGATGCAAAATATTTTTACCATACATTTTGTATTTTGACAAGACAAAAGTAGTTTTTAAATTATTATGCTTCATTAATGTATAACCTCAAGTACATATTTGTTTCCTTAGAGGAATTCTTGTGAAACTATATAATTAAGAACTTAAAATGAAGCAGAATAGGAAAACACACTTTACAAGATTTTGAGTTTACAGTATGATTTAATAATCGTTTTTCTTCAAAGAGAATTAAACTTTTGAACAACCCACTTTTAGAAATGTTTGTGTTAACTCCTTTTTAATAAAGTATTTATTTTCACTGTTGAACTAAATTATTATTTTGTTTCAACTGTTTATTTCAAACAAGTAAAAGGCTAATAAAGGATTGTGTAACTTTCTTGATTTAAAAGATAAAACTGCCTTTGTTTATAAAATTGATGATTTGCTCTCTGCATCCAATAGCACTAAAGTATTACATTGAGATTGACTGCTATCGATACGGAAGTCAGGGTTTGAATCGTGGCTGAGTAAGGTCTGGCGATTATTTTTTTCATCCTAGTTTTTTTTATTTTCTTTCTCTTTCTACCCCACGTCCCCATCTTAAGGGTTTGCCTACAACCACTTGATATATACCAGTGTCTCAGGCTGTAACAACCGGAGACATAGCGGTGTCTCAGGCTGTACCAACCGGAGACATAGCGGTGTCTCAGGCTGTAACTACCGGAGACATAGCGGTGTCTCAGGCTGTACCAACCGGAGACATAGCGGTGTCTCAGGCTGTAACTACCGGAAACATAGCGGTGTCTTAGGCTGTAACCACCGGAGACATAGCAGTGTCTCAGGCTGTACCAACCGGAGACATAGCGGTGTCTCAGGCTGTAACAACCGGAAACATAGCGGTGTCTCAGGCTGTAACAACCAGAGACATAGCAGTGTCTCAGGCTGTAACAACCAGAAACATAGCAGTGTCTCAGGCTGTAATTACCGGAGACATAGCGGTGTCTCAGGCTGTAACAACCGGAGACATAGCGGTGTCTCAGGCTGTAACAACCGGAAACATAGCAGTGTCTCAGGCTGTAACAACCAGAAACATAGCAGTGTCTCAGGCTGTACCAACCGGAGACATAGCGGTGTCTCAGACTGTAACAACCGGAGACATAGCGGTGTCTCAGGCTGTAACCACAGGAAACATACTGATGTCTCAGGCTGTAACAACCAGAGACATATCAGTGTCTCAGGCCGTAACAACCGGAGACATAGCGGTGTCATAGGCTGTAACAACCGGAGACATAGCAGTGTCTCAGGCTGTAACAACCGGAGACATAGCAGTGTCTCAGGCTGTAACAACCGGAGACATAGCAGTGTCTCATGCTGTAACAACCGGAGACATAGCGGTGTCTCAGGCTGTAACCACCGGAGACCTAACAGTGTTGGCTACTGCCACGTTTCGTGTCACCAGACACAGCCTAAAAATTATCCTAAATACGTATATTTTTTATTTATATATTTTAAAGTTCCCATTTTAAATCTAAAGATAACAGTTTTTTTAATATGTCCTGCACTTATCATTTGGGCACAGTTTCCTAAAATTATATTATTCAAACCAAATTGAAATAAACATTTTTAAATGGCGGCTCGTAGCTAAAATGAGTGGGGGTGCTGCTCCAGCAAATTTTTAGCCTTTGTTTTAAAATTGTGTAAAAGGAAAAAAAAAATGTATAAAAAGAAAATTTATTCAGGAACTTGATAAAATCTTAACAAAAAAAAACCCTAACTTTTTTACTTAATTTAACTTAAATTGTTACAGTTCAAGCTTGATATATTCATTTAAAAATGAAATCCATTCTTCGTGTTTTAATTTGCGCAAAAAGTTCAATAATTTTCTCCTTGATCTCTGGATGACTATTGAGGAAATTTTTTTCCATTGAAAGTACTTCATGTGCATTAAGTCGTTCAGTTAAAAGAACCGAAAAAAACAACAAATCAAATAGAATAACTGGTAGCAGAAAAATAATCTAATTCTACATTCTTCTACACTTTATCACATTCAAGAATATGGTACACGGTTTTTAAGCACAACACACGTTGAGTAAAAAATAACACTTCCTTCCACCATCACGCCAGAGCCGGCACTGCGAGAGCAACAGTGCTCTCTCTACCTGGCAGTCTCGCCTTCCTCCCCACCCCCTCCTATGTGTGCATGCGCACAACAGCCAAATACGTCACTGGCACTGTGAAGCGCACAGTTTCATACAAAGATTTTTGTATCTTTTTCATAAACTTGGGATGACTAATGAAGTACTGACACTAAGCTTAAGGAATATATGTTGTACTACAAAAATAAAGAAAAAAGGACTCATATTAAATGTTATCGATAATATCAAGTGGAAATAGGGGGTGCTGCAGTTCCGCAGTGCCTATACACGAGCCGCCACTGGAATTTTATACCACTGGTGAAATTTTAGGTTTATAAAAACATTTTGTGACACAGCTTTTAGAAGAAAAATCTATCTATAGAATCTTTCCGTTTTAAAACACATATTTTACTAAAGTTTGCCCGAAAATATACTATTTAGAATACGATCAAAATAAAACAGACTTTATCCAAATTTCAAATTAAATAAATGAATTAATAAAATACTAAATTGTCTAGGTAGTAGTACCTATGAAAAAAAAAACACAAAACAAATTTAACACAAACTTAACAGATCTTTAGAGTTTAATGTTAACTTGATCTGTAATACAACATATGCTAAGCTATAGGAAGACAAACTAATTCTTAAAAAATCAGGTCACATTTTGGAACTTTAAATAGTAGATAAATCTTTAAACTCCACACCAAAGACCAATTAGGCCTAACATACTTTACTATTATTAAAAAATATGACGTAGGCCTATTTGGCTGTCTTCATTTTAAAGTAGGTCTAATCATTGTTAACTGGATGTCAGCAATGGCATATTCAAATTCCTCAAAGTGGCGCTACTTTTCCATTATCTTTAGATTGGATAAAACAATTTGCTGTAATAAGGGTGACCAAAACATCACAATAATGATCATGTGTTCTGTCTTATGACAGGTCCATTCTCCTTTGTCAGTGAATGCCAATGCCAACTAACACAGCTACAAAACATAGGCACTGACTAATGTAAATTGGGGGGGACAGGACCAATATTTTCAATTTTATGCCAAAAATATTAGATTTTCAACATCATGAGGGTGAAATACACTTTATTTATATTTAGGGTTGCCAAATATTATTTATTAAAATACGGGACAGTTTATAAATATGAAATTTTTCTCACAATATGCTGTGTAGACGACGTAGCGGGGGTTTCTAGATGGTGAAACCCCAGGAGGGGCATCCCCTCTAAGTGCCCCCTAAAATTAAAAACAAAATAGAATAAAATAGACGTTATTTTAAGGCTTTGATGATCAAATTTAAATAATCGGAATTTTTACATGCCAGAGGGGGTGGGACTTTTAAAATAAAAAGTGACGCTCCCTAAATAAAAATATAAAATGGAAGAAAAAGGAAAATTCAATTACAATTTAATTGAATTTTTAATAATCCTGAACTACATACATAACATCACTCTCTCTCTCTCTCTCTCTCTCTATATATATATATATATATATATATATATATAGTGATGTTATGTATGTAAATTGTTACAGTTCAAGCTTGATATATTCATTTAAAAATATATATATATATGTAGTATATATATTGAAAGTTTCATACATGAAAGAAAGGAATAGTCTTAACAATAAGTTTTCTTACCTGTCAAATCTTGTTATTAAGTAATTTTTGTCTATGATCCACCCACCTCTGTAATTCACTGCATATCAGTTCTACAGAACATCTGTTTCGCCATACCCGCCTCGGTGGCGTAGTTGGCTAACGCGCTTGTCGTGATGAAGGTCGACTGCTGAGGACGGGGAGATCGAGGTTCGAATCTCGGTCAGGTGAACAGGGGGGGGGGTTTCCTAAATGTTTTTCCACTCTCCCTCCACGCAAATGCGGGTTCACTTCCTCTAATTCAACCTTCCCAATTCCTAATCCATTAGCGTAATTAGTACTTAAAGCGCATAACCCAAACGGGTAGTAAGACGCTAAATAAATATTATTAATATGTTTTAACATTGATATTTTTTATTTATTTTTGTAATTAATTGGCCTAAAACTACTACAATTTTGAGTTACTCTACTTTTTACAATAAAAAATGTTCAACAATGAATAAAATACAGTAATTATTATTTTCTAAAAGATTAAATGTGAATAATTTTTAATTATAAAATAAGGTAACTAGTTTTTTTTTTGTGATTGACTAGGTTACTACAATGTTAAACAAAGACTTGGCGGTAGTAAGAGCTCTCTAGCAAAAGTGCTTTGAAGACATTCTCGGAAACTGAGAGTTTCAGTTAAGTTTAAATCTTTACAATCACAATTAATATAATGTTTACTCCTAGTAAGTAGTAACCTGACGTGTGGAGCAACAAGAAGACCACCCTAGAAACTCCTTCCTACCGTGAGCAGTCTATAGTACTTCCACCCTGTCGAACATCACATGGCTTTATTCATATTACTTGTAAGGGATATATTTTAAGTAGGGTCACTTCAGTAAATGATGGCTTTATATCGTAGTAAATATAAAATTAAATATGCAAAGCCAGAAAAAAAAATTAACAATTCAATTTTCAGGAGGGCCCAGACCCTCGTGACAATTATTGGGCTTCCCAAAACACTGTGGCCCTCTAGAGTTAGTGCCTATGCTACAAGCTAGGTTAGAATAGTCTGATATGATCTGTGATACAGCTATTCCATTAAAAAAAATCGCGTACAAAATGTCATCTACAGGCCGGTTTGTGCATAGGTGGCTTAATCAAGCAATCATTTATATTTAAAAAAATGTATTTTCACTAAAATAACACTACCAAGCTATATTTATTAAAGCGTTTAGATTAATCTTTTATATGTTGTGAATTACAAACTAAACCAACCTAACCTCCCATGTCTGAGAAAATTAAATGTTTTACGAATTGGAATAGGTGTATACATTTTTTAAGCACGTCTAACTACTAGTTTGGTTTATACGCCTATGTACTAGGTACTCTGATACAGGAGTGGCCGGACTTTTGGATCTATCTCTCTATTCCGGAGAAGGAAAATCCTTTGTGATCTAATAAGGAACCATAGGCTTATATTGTTTGTTTAATTGGTAAAAATTTAATAACCCATTTAGTGTTTTAATACTAAAATTATATTGCATACAAGAACTTATATAGTCCTTTCACATACCTAAACTTGAGTTTTTCGTCAAACCAAATAATACATAATTTCCCTGAAAAAAATGTTTTTCTCATTAAATTCTTGGCTTTTAAGTTGATGCATGACACCGCATAATCTTAGGATAGTTTGTTGAATGAGAGCTCTTAATTACTCTGTCATAAACGAAGGCAAGATTGTAAATGGTCATCCGTCAGAAAACTTATATATTTAGATTTTATAAAAATTTGCAAACCTTCTCTCATTTTCTTTCTTTCGATCTTTTTTTTATTAATTGACCAAACTAGTGGCCGCAGTTGACCACATCACACTCGATTGTTTGTTCTGTGTTCTAATGGGTTAGGGATGAGGAAGGTTGAATTTAGAGGAAGTGTACCCACATTTGCATGGAGAGAGCGGTAAACTTTTAGGGAAAAACCACCCTCAGTAGACCATACCAGGATTTGAACCCCGATATTCCTGTCATTATTAGGCCAATTTAGTAAAAGACCATTCGGACACAGAAGCGGGTAGTTTTAAAATATCTTATGTTTATTTACTAATTATATTTTTTTGTCTGGTAGTGGAGGGAGATTGCTCCAATGCTGACCCAATGTTTGTACCAAATTAACATATGATTTTAGATGAGACCAATGAGGGCATGAGTCCCCCCCCCCAAAAAAAACCTCTAGATAAAACAAACCCCGACAAAACGGCAAGTAAATGAGACTAAGTTTAATAGATTCCAACGTATGCAACCAGCAAAATCTCCTAAAGTGCTGGACTGTAGTTACTGTTGCTCAAAGTGTCTAGAAAACATAGGATGACAGGGTTAACCATTTGCAGATGTAATTGGGCACTCGTGGACTACAATAGGGCACGGGGATTTTAGTCAAGAGTTTGGTGTATAATCATCTGTTAGACAATAATGAAGAAAACCTTGTCATTCTGTGTACCAGTGGTGTAACTAATACCAGAACTACACCCCTAGTATAAAGGTTTGTCTAACGATGGCAATTTACCTGATCTAACACCAGCAGCTTCCGATGAAAATGATCATGATGATAACTTTACTGTACAAAGATGCATTCTTATTAATATTTTGTAGTTTATAGAAACAATTTAAATTTCACACAAATAGTTTATTTTTTTGTATGTGGACTATGATTCACTATTTAATCTGTTACTGATATTGATTGTTAAGTTTTATTTAAAGTTTTGTCTTTTCTACAGTTTTACTTATTTTTAGGAATGCCTTAAAAAATATTATAATTATCACCATAAGACATTAGTTGAATGGTTCACATTAGCTTCATTAAAAAAAACTCGTTAAGTGTTTTTTACTAATATTTATTAAATATTTATATAAAACAAAATGTAAATCAAAGGAAATATATACATATACATATACACCTGTAAAGAAAAACAAAATATTAATAAAAAAACTAATTTTCCTAGATAACTATAAAGTACAGCTTAAACTCTTTAGTCCGGCTGTTTTGAATCTGCTGCCATTAGTTTGAGGGGCGGCCACCAGGACGGTGTCGTCAGCAATACAAAGGTGCCAAAGTTGTTTATATATGCAGACAAGGTTTTTGATTAGACATTCTTGTGTTGTCTTTTATTCTGGCTGCATTTTATCCTTTAAATATGTCTTCCAAGAGTTGTGACAGATCATGTATTATTTTCTTGTTTTATGCTTTATTTTATCTCGTACGAGATAGAGTGGTTATGCCAAGCCTAGGCCCTAGACGTAGAATTTCTGTGGTCTGGCACTTGTCAGACTCCAAGGGTTGCTGACTAAAGAGTTTCAACTGTTTATCTCAAAACCTTGGAAATGCTAATTATAAAGTTTTTACCTCTGAATCAATTATACCTAACTGTGGTGAAATGTTTCAGACAGTTACAAAGATTGCTAAAGCCACTTATAAATAAACATCAGTCAACTCTTTAGGATCCGCAGTTGTCATTTTGTCAGTGTCCGTGCCCACCCTTTATCCTGATTAGACTATACTCAGCACCTGTATGTATAAAAAGAGAGGGCATGCAGTTCAAGGCTCTCAAAGGTCAATTTTCAGGTCAAGGTTAAGTATCGGCTGGAAGTTATATTTTGTTTTCTTTCCAAATTGTATTTATTAGTGCATGGTATGGCTGTTGCATATGTCATAGAATTAATTTAAAATATAGTCCTCTACACCAGGACTGTCCAACTTTTAAGTAATCTGAGGGCCACATAAAAAAAAAGATCAATCCAAGGGACACATCCAGAATTAAAAATACATTTCAAATATTAAAAGTCACATAACTTATAAAAGTTATTATGGAAAATTTAAACAAGATACAACTGTTTATAAATTTACAATTACCATTTCATTTTAATGTGAACTCAGAAAGTGTTAGTTTTCATTTACTAAAGTAGCTATATTACTATCGATGCTGGTAGTTAACCAATCCCAGTGAATGTAAGAGTGATTTATAAATCAATGAATATCTGTATTTGGATTTTATGAGTTTCGCAAAGATATGTGCTCCAAAGCATTGAGGATATCCTAAGTCCAAAGTGTCTCAATTTTGGTTAGCGCTCTCTTGGTAGTAATTCATTTTTTTTCAATTCCTCCTGTATAAAATGGGTCTGATTGCAAATCGCACAGTTTTTATTGAAGGCAAAATCTTACATTTTCAATGCTGAGCATGCACATCTGAAATGAGACATCTAGCGTTGATGCAATGAAATGCACTCACAGTCGTGCCTGGGAAGCTAGGTCTGCACTTGAGTTTTATTCTTTCTCGGGTGAAAATCAAAAGTCGCGACCCACACAAAATAATTTAATGGGCTGCGTCTTGGACAACCCTGCGCTACAGAACCCAACATTTGACAACATACATGAAGGAGGTAGTCTCTCAATTCTAGGCAAGGCTTCAACTGGTTTAGAGAAAACATTGGAATAAGTAAGGATGCAAGATGCAAGACTACAAACCTTGATGACAAAACGACCAGAAAAAATAAACTACACAGATGCCATTTTCCCATCTATTTTTAACCCCACATCTGGTTTCTTATCCAGGTTAAACTAGTTTAACTTCACTAATATCCCACTTAAGTGGTTGCATGGTCTAGTGTGTCAATCTCGCAGAAGACTAGACTATCAGTGACGAGGAGATTGATGTTTGAACCAGAGTCAAGGTTTTTTTCTAAATGATTTTACGCTCTACCACCATGCAAATGTGGGCACCTTTCCTCTAATTTAAACTTCATCCCCCACACGTTTTACATGATTAGTACATATGCATATAAAGCAGATGGGTAGTAAGAAGCAGTACTAAAAAAAATACAATAATAGAGTATAGATGAGGAGAGTATAATTTAGTTTATAAGTACTTGCGTTTCGAGTGGAGGGAATGTGGTAAACCATTTAGGGGGAAAATAACTCGTACACTCGGCCAGGATTATGAACACAAACTTCCCCTTAACGACAGAGCAGATTATATGATCTTGATGTCTAGTCTGTGGGCCCCCTGTTGTAGGTAACTTAATATCAATTATTAAAATGTTATTGGGTCCATGTTGTCTGTATTAAACTGAAATTAAACCCTTAGAGAGAGCTTGATAACATGTGTGTGTTCTGTCGATCTTATTGATGTGTTCCACAATCAGAACAGAGGTTTATTCATGAAAAAGTCTCACAAAAATTAAGATTTGATATTAAATGAAAGCTCATTTCTCAGTCGGTAGAGCATTGATTGGTAGGAGTATTTAAATTTCTTTTCAGAATAATATATACACCCTTTTATATAAAATTTAGTATATGAAGCAGAAACACAGACATTGAATGTGGAGGCCATGGGGATGAAATTTGTGAGGAACATGTCACAAGGAGAAACGAGATTAGGAATAAAGTTATCCAGGGAAGAGTAGGGGTACAGGGAGTACATGAGAGAGAGAGAGGAAATAGCAAGACTGAGATGGTATGATCATGTAATGTGGATGTAAAAAGAGAGGCTGCTAAAGAGAATGATGGAAATGAAGTGTATAGGAAAAAGACCGCAATAAAGTCCGAGAAAGAGATTGGAGGAGCAGATAACAAAAAGTGCGCACATAAGAGAATGATAATGGAAGTGATTGTTGAAACTGTCGAAATGTCCCTCTTACACGTTCATTGGCTGATCAGTAGATTGTTCGACACAATTAACACACACTGTGACAAATTAAAGAATTTAACTACATACAAAAAAAGACTGTGACTGCAAGAGTAGAATATAAAACCTAATTTCTCCATAAAGTGAAGTGTTTAACTACAGAAATGTCAAAGTTTCTAGCCACAAGTGCACCAATACAAAATTAAGTCACACGAATTCTCCAGAGAAAAAACACAATCTTAATACATGTCCAAATTGTTGACCTGTACCTCTTGTGTTTACCATTTTAGTGATACTCCTACACTGGATTTGTTTGCAAAGAGTGCAGAGAATGCCGCGGCTATTGAATGAATTTCGCTAAGGTTTCACAATAAATATTGTCAAATCATTATTTATGAAGCAATTTTTTATATTTTCCTACCTTTTAGAAGGGGATGTTCTAATATAATCTAGGGTTGTGGAGCCAAAAGCAGTTTTGGGTGGATTCAGAAAAATTGTATAGAGACTGGCTTCAAAATGAAAATATAACTTGGGAAACTGTATCATTTAAATTCCATACATTTTTTTATTCTTTAGGATAAATATTTTTAATTTGGAGTGACAAAATTTGTAAACTATTAATTCACAATGTCAAAGCATTATTATTATTATTATTATTAGCACTGCGTCTTACTACCTGTTCAGGCTAATGTGTAATGGTAGGGTGATTGTGAGATGAAATGGAGGACCTACAGTTTAACGTGGAATCCGAACCACGGTGGAGGCCTGGCATTCCCCACATTCACAAGATGTCTTGTCAGAGGTGAAGGAAGGGTTTGGTGATCAGATAAATATGTGCCGGGACCGAGGATTGAACCCCGGCCACCAGCACAGAAGTCTGACACCTTACCCCTAGACCGCCAGATCACCTAATGTCAAAGAAGTTTCCCATGAAGTCATATTTAATGGAGCATTTTACTGCGGTAAACTTGTTATTACTAATTGATATTCTTTAACCATTCATGAAGGAGTCCCAAGTCAGAGAGTAGAAAATAGACGAGTCAGAGTCGAAGGTTTGGTGTACTGGCTCCACAGCCCTACTATAATCATACCTTATCTTATATGGTATTGCAAGAATCAGCGCAAATTCCGGAAAGCTGATGGCACTAAAAGCGTTAAGAACACACCGACAACACATTTTCATACACCAAATGATTAAAAGTCACAGATAATATAAAATAAGCAATTCAAATCACAATTATGATAAGGGCAAATGATTAAATACAAAGTAAAAGGCAATATACTCATTACTAAACACACCGGTCATTCTGGCCATCAGCCTTGCAATAGACACTAGTATTTCAATGGTACATTGGCACCAGTTGACGCAATGCGCATGTTTGACCGTAAGCTGTACACCAGAGGAACGAATAAATTAAGTTATTCAACGCTCATCTTCAGACAATTTTGTCGGCAATCACCTTTTAACCAGAGAAAGTGGTTCAACTTTAATATTAATACATTATTTATGCCTATGGTGCACTTATGATGGTTTACTATTTTCTGATTTTCACTTGGTTATATTTATTCAGTGAACCGTCACCAAAGGCGAGCATGTTGAGTGGGTGGGGTGGGGAGGTTGAATAACTCGCTGCTCCTGTTGGCTGGATGTTTGGTGACTGATCGACCATTAAATACACATCACAGACTTAGCCTTGAACTATGAGTGGAGAACAACTGTGTGAGCACAAGACGAATCCTGAGTAACTCGGTGGTAGAGCATTGGTGCACTAAGCTAAAGCTCCTGGGTTTGATTCCCGTGTCCAGGTGTCATTTTCCAACTAATTTAACCTAATTTATTAAATAAAGTCTAATAACCTCAAACAATATATCCATTAAAAGAGAAACACTTTGGTTTTAATTCGCTTTAACGCTAAAAACAAGAGGGTTCATTAGCCCTTTGGCCCCCCACCCTTGCGGTGAACACAAACTCTTGACAATTTCAGACATCTGTATAGTTGTAAATGAAATCATCAGTCGAAACCAGTCAAAGTTCCAATTCAAGGGAAAGGTACTTAACCCCGTTTCTACACAGTAATTTAAACAGAGCATACTATTTCTAGAAGCCAAACAAGCAGTATGAATGAGAACTATAACACATGTTAGCATTATGGCCAAGCCACGATGCGGCTCTGGCAAAAGATTGTCATGACAAGGAGAGGCATGTAAAATACAGGTTTATAAAAATAATTGCACGTAAGTAAATACATTGCTGCAGCTAGGTAATTAACACTGAGGACCGTACAGAGTACCACCGCACTACACCAGCAGCGGTGAAATGTGTGAACCGTTTTCCTCTTTTCATTGTATATAATATTGTAAGTATCCTATCCATACTCTGTAATTTTAACTCGTTCCACACTTATAACTATGTTTTTCTTTAACCCTTCCCCTGGCGTGGACGTAGAACATCTTTGTTTGACCGAAAGTTCCCTGTCACGGATGTGAATCAATGTTTCATTAAAATAAGTTATTGTAGTGCCATCTATGAATAAATCACTGTACTTTTAGCCAGTCTGAATATTTAATATTGAAGCTAATAGATAAGAGTTACTAGTTCATTGCTATATTATGAGCGTGAATAAAATAATAAATGAGTAGTGAAAATATTTGTCTGGTAAGAGTACAGGAGTAGAATAATGCTAACGCAAAAAGCTGTGATACACACGCGCCAGGGAATGGGTTAAAGATTTATACTCTACATACAGAGAACACTTTAACTTTGAAACATTAACAGTAATTGGTTGCCAAGAGATGGCGTCTCTTATGACCATCACTAAATGAAACATGCTAATAGTTTAGAATAACATATGTCTGATAAATTCAGTTAGCCACTGGGCCTCCTCATTGTTAAACACATATCTGATCTAGGGGTGGACGAGATCCCGAACCATTGGTAAAATGTCAGGAATGTATCCATTCACAGAGTCGGGCGGGAAAGGCCATTTCCCGGCAAGGGTTCGAGCGGGAGATAAAGCCTTGTTCCAGCAGGTACTACTGGCTCATTCTCTATTGGAGACAGTCGTCATCTTTGTTCTGTACCAAACTTGGAGGGGGTATCTTACTGCCCGCGGTGAGACAAACAAGTCGGGAAGTTTGTGAGTCAATGTGCTCTGTCTATCAACGAACAGTAAAGTGTGGTTTACATGGGTAGATTTAGTAGTAGAGTACGGAGGTAGAGCGCTTACTACTCCGTTACCAACATAATGTAAATATTTTGGGACAGTTACTCTTACTAATTTTGGTAGAGTAACAACTATCCACACAAATCCGGTAATTTGGTAGAGGAGAGTTCAGTTTTAAGTCGGTTACAATAAACATTGCACGTAAACGTCATCGTGCTATTGTGAAAAAGTGCTTGAAAATAATTAGAAATGTCTTGTTAAATGAAGTTTCAGAGGAAGAAACTGCTAGGAAAAAAGGATATGGGTTAGAGATTTGATTAGAAGCCTAGCTGCACTAGGAGGGACTCTAACATTTTCTTTTGACATCTTTTTTTATGATTTCTTCATATTAAGCTGATTCTCTCATTTATTTATTTTTATAGTTAACACTACTAATGTTCCTAACTCTTAATCTTTATATAGCCCCGCTAATTTTATAGTTTCAGCTTCCATCCACTTCATCTTGGTATATAATAAAATATTAATAAACTATGACAATAATTCTACTTTCACTATCCCAAAATGTTTACATTATGCTAGTAACGTAATAGTAAGTACGTTACCTCTGTACTCCACTACTAAATATACCAATGTAAGCTACGCTTTATTTGTTAGGTTCAGCCAGAGAAAGAGAGCTTGAAAGTTTAGAAAAGGACAGCTATAGTATACTCTACCATCCTTTGGGGCATAGAAATGAGGGGGAGGAACTCAAGGTCAACTATTTATAAGCATCAGCCTGTCTGTTAGCAACCTAACAAAGAGTAGAGATTACAGGGGCTTAAAAATTAACCTTTAAGGGGTTTCAAAAATAAAGAATATTTAAAGGGTAATACACATAGAGTACATTAAAGGGGTTTCATACCTAAATAATATTCAAGGGGTTTAAAACCTATATCATCTTTAAAGGATTTTGGACCTAAAGAATATATAAGGTTTTTCAAACCTAGATAGCTTTCAAGAGGTGTTAAAATAAAGAACATTTAAGAAGGGTAAAAAATGTTATTTTTTGCACTCTTCCAATAGTAGTTAAACATAAAACACCATTTTCATAAGAGAATAACTAATAAAAATAATGTATTAAAATTAATTATTCAATTTTTGTTCAAAATGTTGCTATTTGTTTCCGTAAAAAGTACTATTCGCACAACCTTATCTATATTATGTTTTTATGATATATTATTTGTATTATATTTAATAATGTCAAAGTTTTTACAAGTATTACCATATTAGTATAAAAACAATATATATTTTCAATCTAAGGCATCATTTTTATCATTTCTCATTCTCGTCCCAATATTTTGACTCATTTCCCGTCCCGATGTAAAAATGTCATTCCCGTCCATCCCTAAATATAACCATTATTACTGGAATGCGATTTAAGTAATATTTTACTTTGAAAATGTGAAAAAAACAAATATTTTATCACACTGCAGTAAATTATGGTTTAAATCAGGAGGGTTGGCCAGAAAAATCACTCGAATGGTTGGAGTAGAAATTGTTTTTGATAAAAACACTAAAAAAAACAATATTTAAAGATATATAAAATAAGATATATTTAAAAATATGTTTTAGTGTCTGTTAGAGTTTTATTTGAACCAGTGTGTTGACTAACCACTCCTGATTCAAACCATGGTTCAACCCTGTGTTCTATTCTATTAAGCACCTTTGACAGCTCATTGGTACTAACATGGTATCGTGATTAGCACTTCTGACCAAAGCATGATTGGTTAAGCCAGGGTAGCCACTATTCGGGAAAACAGAGAATTAAGCTTGAATTTTGAGCTTCAGAAAACAAATCTGGAATAAGTGCTTGCATTTTTACATTCTTTCGGGAACTAGTAAAAATATTAAAAGCCTTTATTTAAAAAATAATATATATGCATGCATGAGCTATATGTATTTTTCTAAAATTTGATTTGGTGCTGCATTTAAAAAAAATCACACTAACTTCTTTTTTTTTAGCGCTAGCATATCTTTTATAGTTAATCACCCGCCTCAGTGGCGTAGTTGGCTAACGCGCTAGTCGTGTCGAGCTTGACTGCTGAGGACGGGGTGATCGAGGTTCGAACCCCGGTTGGGTGAACTGGGGTGGTTTTTCCTAAATGGTTTTCCACTCTACCTCCACGCAAATGCGGGTTCACTTCTTCTAATTCAACCTTCCTAATTCCTAATCCATTAGCATAATTAGTACTTAAAAGCAAACGGGTAGTAAGACGCGGTGCTAAATAATAATAAAGTTAATCAAAAGGCGGTTAGCATGGATCTTGAATGCACAGCATCATTTTTAAATTAATTTTAATTTAATCTGTATATTATGTCAAGTCATGTAATCTGCAGCTGCCACTTTTAATAGTTCATATCAATCAATACCTATAAAATATTTCGTGGCTAAGAATTATACATTTGCAAAGTAGCCTTTTGAGTTTGAATCAAATAAACGTAAATGTTATTAATGAATTTTGAATAATTATCGAATCGAATGATATCTTAGTTAAATATGCTAAAATTATGATTTTAAATAAAATGAATTACATATTTTATATAAATAAAACGCATTAAGTTTGGATGGAATAAAGCTGAGAAAAGTACAGAACGTAAAATATCTTGGAACCGTGATTGAGGTGCAAGGTGGAAGTAGAGAGGATGTAATTAGAAGACGACACGAGGGAGATTTCTTTCCTTCAAGAAGTTTGAGTTTCATATCCAGGAATTTGATGTGCTGTTTTTCGAAATGTTCCAGGAGAATCTGAGGGAGCTATAGTTATTCAACCTGCTCAGGAATTGTAATAAATTAGAGGAAAAACCTGTTTTAAAAATGGGACTTTTTTTTTTTGGTCAGAAAAACCGGGAACTATGCTGTAATTTTATTGTAGAGCTAGGTGTCCACCCTGTAAATTCCTGTACACGCACATATACTATTCCTCTAGTCAACCAATGAGCGTGTATTTAGTGATGGTCAACAAAAGATCAGGCTTGGCGCTCCTAAAGCTAATGCCAGTGTTGGAGGAGGAAGCAGCAACCTTTGCTCACGAGTGCAGCCCTCGGTTGTTGCCCATATTTCTTTAATTAAAATGACAAGACATCTTGTGAATGTGTGGAATGCCAGGCCTCCACCGTGGTTCGGATTCCACGTTAAACTGTAGCTCCTCCATTTCATCTCACATTCACCCTACCATTGCACATTAGCGTAAGTGCGTATA
>CABFVX010000920.1:110492-125098 GCA_902151425.1 Timema shepardi
CCCCCCCCCCCCTTTCCCCATTTAAAGGTTTCTAAAAATGGGGTTCATCTTAGAATCACAGTTTCTTTTCGACCAACGTTCTCGAAAGTTCTATGGCTCAGAAGCATCAGAGACCGATATTTATTCAGAAGGAAGAGATAAACAACATACATACTGATAAATAAGACACTATTGTTGTTAGTAAATTGCATTTTCTAATAAAAAAAATTATATATAGGGTATTTTATAACATTATATTTTTTTATTTTCTAAGAATCAAAACTTTTTTTTTTCTTCTGGTACTGAAAAAATTAAGGTGCATCTTACAATTGATGGTGTTTTAGAATCAAAGAAATACGGTTTAGGACAACACAAAACTTGTAATGTCAACTTAAAACTACGACTGTCAAACTTGAGTGTTTCGATTCTTACTGGTATTGAAAGATCTTAATATTACGATTCCCGCTACTTCGATTCTTAGCTCTCGATAAAACTGGCAAATAAAGAAAACAGCAACACACAAAATAGGTAATAATCGATTATCTCTCATATTAGTTTAGTCGCCGTTTCACTTAAATGCCGGCAGATTGTAAATCTACCGTATCGCCCCGAATATAATATCAACCTAACATTTTGAGGTGTTTTGAATGAAAAATAAATGGTCTCAAATATAATAAGAACTGGCATTATGACAATAACAAGAGGTAAAAACTAACAACTTTGACGCACATTTTTTAAAGTAAAAATTAAGTGAGACTATCAGAACACATGAATCAATTTTAAACAAACAATTGATATATAATACATAGACAATTTTACTTAATATATTGATATATCTATCATTAGTTGATATATCACGTATTATATCGAGAGTTATGATATTTCGATCAAATTAAGATGGCCACTCTCTTTCAATCTTTAATGTTTTATTTATCTCTTTGAATAAGACAAGTTTAATAAAAATAGAGTAAAAAAAGCTTTTATTTTAATTCAATAGACTTGAAGCATAGTCCGATATAGCGTTGCCAGAACATTTATTTCTGGTAAGCTAATGTGCATAGGATCAGTTATGGCAGAAAACTTTATATTTTTGTAACGTGTAAAATGTGGGGTTTTTTTTCCGTTATTAAATCCGCAGTTTATTGTATTAATTTCGAGTTTATATGAGTTTTGTTTTGATTTTCAGTTTTGAAGACATTTAATGAGTTTGATAAATATCTATAAGATTGTGAGATTAAAGTTTCAAGCGACCATGTGTTGGTTGAAATGGTCGAGTCTAAGTTTCGCATTGAGGGGGGAGTAGGGTATCAGGCACGTTTGATTTTCTGTACAATAACAATTATTATTAAATATCTAAAAAATAGTCTAAAAAAATAGTTTTTGACTGTTTTTAAAAAGCTAATCTATTTTATTTGACAAATAATAGTTACATAAAAAGTTTTTATTCTCAAGTAGCCCTACTTAGTATGTTAGGTTGCTACCATTACAGTAATTAAACTTTCTTTCCAATGTCATTAATTAAAAACAGTGCACTTTCATTTTATGATCCTATTTGGTGAATTGAATAGACTCGTGTTCTCAACTACTGTTTTTTATACCTTTTTTATTTACAAATGTTTGATTCAATTATCTGATATTTTTTATTTTTTTTTATTATTCCTATGAGGTTGGCTGCTTGGAAAAATATTGAAAACAAAAGTTTTAAGAATCGGAATTGAGAACCGAAAAATCGAAGTTGAGCTTAAGAATCGGAATCGAGAAAAACAGGTATCGTGACATCTCTACTTAAAACATTTTTGATCTCTGCGCAGAAGTAAAATGAGAGGTAACAATGGGGCCGAGTTTATGGATTATTGTTACTCCCCCATCACTGGTAAATACAACACATTGAAAACTTTAGTAAAACACTTGCATTTTTTTCTCTTTAACATTACAAATAAACAGTTTTTATTGTCCACACTTGAACTTAAAATCTCCGAAGGTCTGCTGATACTTGTGGCAGTCTCCCCCTCTTCATCCCTGCTTAAATTATTACAATAGTAACACAATTTTCACTCTGCGACATTCTTCTTTCAGTTAAAGCAGTTCAATAACTGTTTAAATTTGAACAATAAATTATGAACACACAATAATTTTAAAAAAACCAATTTTTTCTGCTAAAGCAGAAAAACTTTCCCAAAACTTGAGTCGCACTATCATCTCATCGCCAACAAAGTGAGCAGTCGGCCCGAGTAGCTCTCGATGAACGGCGAGTGACCAGAGTCCTAAGACGTCTGATAATTGGTGTTTGTTGCTCTAACTATTGTTTACACACAACAACAATGTGAGATCACACCTCAACAATCAAACAAAGAACTTTACACCGAACTCACTACATTATCAAAAGTTCAGAGCTATCTTACATTCACTAACATACAAGCTAATGTTGCAACATCTCGTTAGACCCCGACCCCGTAAATGTGGTTCTTTTCAATATTCAACATTTGAATCACATGGCAAATTCTTTGTCACTGAAACACGGGTGATCGTAACGTGCCTCCCGATATCCTTACAGAGTATCTCCACATCAGCTCGGAAAGTTCTCTCTTCAACAGGAAATGTCATGTGAGTCATTTCTGTAAAAGCAGAAAGTTTATTTGGCACACAAAAGAAAATTATGAGGGAACAAAATAAATATATAGGAAGAATGTTGTTTCATACTTAGGGACAAAATTGTCACCGGTTGTAATGCGAGTGAGTAATTACTAGGTAGTTAAAGAAATTAGGGGGAAAGAAAGTTGGTAAAAGCAAAACAACTTTTCACATAATCATGGGAAATACTGACTTTCCTTTGTAGTTCTAAGATCTAACTCATTGCTATTGCATATTAAAATTCTGCAGTCTGCTTGAAGAATGTCTCAAAGTGCCCCAGTTAGGATACCCCCACAAATACACTAGGGGATATAAAAGGGGCAAGTGCATTATTCATTATCATCAACTATTTCCTGCTTGTGGCCAGTAAATTTAGTAAAATACCTTCATCTTCCTTTATCCTTCCACCACTCTTCCTCCTTAATTCCTTCCATTATTTTCCTCTCACTTAAACAATTTCTATTATCTGCTCCTCCCATCTCTTTCTTGGCCTTCCTTGTGGTACTTTTTTCCTACATATTTAATTTCCATAAATTTCTTTAGCGTACTTTCTTTTTTCATCCTCATTACATGCCCATACCATCTCAGTCTTACTTCCTCCACTATCTCATGTACTCCCTGTACCCCTACTCCTTACCGAATAACTTCAATCCTAATCTTGTTTCTCCTAGTGAAAGCTTAGCTAACTTGCTCCTCACAAACTCTATTCTCATGGCCTCCGCTTTCCTGGTCTCTCTTACATTCAATGTCCATGTTCCTGCTGCATGTGTGACAATAGGTACAAAGAATGCCCTGTGCAATACTTTCTATCCCTTCAAGGGGGCTTCTCTTCTCCATAGCAAGTATATTAAACATAGAACAACTCTCCCTGTCCTCTTCTGATTAAATCTTCTCTACTTTCACCTTTCTCCTCAATCAAGCTTCAAAGATATTTTACGTTCTGTACTTTTCTCATCTCTACTCCAACCAATCTTAAGAGCCTTATTAGGTTCTATTGCCATAACTTCACAATTTGCCATGCAAAATTTAATTCCATATTCTTACTTCCTCAGTTTCATTCTTGTAGTTCCTGTACTTCCTCTTCCTTCTCTTCCCATAACATCAAATCATCAGTAAACATCATGCTATTCATCCTTCCCTACCCAAGTTTTCCTGCTGTCACTTTGTTTATGACCATTTCCATCACCATTACAAATGTTGATGATGAAAGGGCACTCCCCTGATTCACTCAATTTTTTTTTATTTGGAACCACTCTGTCCTTCCACTCTTGATCTTAGCACAACTCCTGTTATCCTGATAAATGCTTTTAACTCTCATTAAAACTCCTCTTTCCACTTCATCCTCCTCCATCGCTTTCCAAACTTTACTTCTGCCTTCTCCACACCCATCAATACCATTACAAAGTATTTCCCATATTCATACCTTCATACCTATTGTAGACCCTTGGCGGCCGGGGTACAATCCTCGGTCCCGGCAAAGATTTATCTGATTACCAAACCCTTCCTTCACCTCTGACAAGACAACTTGTGAATGTGGGGAATGCCAGGCCTCCACCGTGGCTCGGATCCCACGTTAAACTGTAGGTCCTCCATTTCATCTCACAATCACCCTACCATTACACATTAGTGTAAGTGCGTATAACCCGAACGGGTAGTAAGACGCGGTGCTAATAATAATAATATTGTAAACCCTCTATTCCCGAAATCTATGCTGTTCCTCTCTCCACCTCCCTTTAATTTTATTTATTATTTTCTTTTCCAGTATCTTCTCATATATTTGTGTACAGTGGCACATCAGCGTTATCCCCTATAATAGTACACCTCTTCCTGTCTCCTCTCTTTAAAATAGGTATTGTAACTTCCTTTTTTCCAGTCTTCCGGTTCCTTGTTCTCCTTCCTAACCAATCTCAGCACCCTGTACAACCATTGTGTACTTGCTTCACCTGATTATCATTTCCACGGTCAGTTCATCCACACCTGGTGATTTTCAATGTTTCATCCTCTTTAATGCGTCCTCCACCTCTTCTGCTATTTCTTCCTGTTCCACTGTTTTCACTCTCATTCTTTTACTGTCAAGGGTCGAACATTTTCTCAAAATATCTCATCCTCCTGTCTTCAATGTTCTTCCTTATTCATCTATCATTCTAACTTCTTGTCTTTTCTCTCTCCTCTTGTTTCTTACTTGGCTATATAACACCTTCTTCCTTATTCATCTATCATTCTAACTTCTTGTCTTTTCTCTCTCCTCTTGTTTCTTACTTGGCTATATAACACCTTGTTCCTTATTCATCTATCATTCTAACTTCTTGTATTTTCTCTCTCCTCTTGTTTCTTACTTGGCTATATAACACCTTCTTACTTACTTCCACATCTCGTTCCAGCATTTCCGTCCATTTTTGTATCCAATCCTTCCTGGCTTCCCATACAACCCGCTTTGTTTTTCTTCTTCTTCTCCCTCTATTATTCCTCTGTTTCCTCAATCCTATTCTTAAAGCTCCTTCTGAATGATTTATTCTTCTTCTCTACTACTTCCTTCACTCTTTTGTTCCACCAGGGTGTCTCATTCAACTTCCTCTTATTACTCGTCCTCCCACATTCCTCCTCTGCTGCTTCCACCAGACTGTTCTTAAATCTTTCCCATTCAACCTCTATACTTTGCATCTCATAATTGGGTATTAAGCTTTTTATCTTTATTAGGTACAGCCCTCTCTCCTATTCATTTTTTAACCTCTACACCTTTATGTCTGCCACCAACACCCTGTGGTTGCTATCTAAGGACACAATTGGTATTGCCTTGATATTTAAGGTCTGCCTCTTCATTTCTTCATCCATGATAAAGCGATCTAGCACCGACTTGCTCTCCATCCCAACTGTCTCTAGTGATCTTATGACTTTCTCTTTACTTCTTACACCAGCTGTTTACCACTTAATTTTATTTCTTGCACATAACTCCAACAGCCTTCTACCCTCCTCATTTCTCTCTCCCCATCCTTCCTTCCATAAGACCCCCTCAAACCCTACTCTCTATTTTCCTAATTTTGCATTGACATCCCCCATTTCTATCTTACACACATTTCCCATGTGCGTTTCAAGGTCTTCCTCAAACTTTTCTTTCTTTTCTGCACCCACTTGTGGGGCATAAAATTGAATCACGTGCGTTATTCATTGGATTCAGAGTGAGCCAATTTTATGGCATTCAACGCGTGATTGTAGCCTGGTCATGCAACTTACAGCTAGGAATGTAGTCTTGTCGATCCACAGTCACCACTAGACCTGCTGCAGGTCTCGGGGAGGAGACGACGATGTGCTCAGAACTGCTGGAACAAGGACAGGACAAGTCTTACCAGGAGATACTTCAAACATTTCAATTGCTAGAATAGTAGACCAGAGCGTGTGTGGCAATTATAGTCGAGGTACAACTAGAAAGTGTGAGGAAATTCTAGCCAAGGTACAACTAGATAGTCAGGCAATTCTAGCTGATGTACAACTAGATAGGCAATTACAGCCGAGGTACAACTAGATAGTCAGGCAATTCTAGCCAAAGTACAACTAGATAAGCAATTCTAGCTGAGGTACAACTAGATAGTCAGGCAATTCTAGTCAAAGTACAACTAGATAGTCGGGTAATTCTATCCGAGGTACAACTAGATATAGTATGTGGCAATTCAAGCTGAAGTACTACTAAATTATATGTATAAATTCTAGCCGAGGTAAAACTATATGGTATGTGGCGATTTCAGCTAACTAGTGTGTGGCAATTATAGCCAAGGTACAGCTAACTAGTGTGTGGCAATTATAGCCGAGGTACAACTAGATTAGTCAGTCGACAATTATAGCCGAGTTACAACTAGATAGTCAGGCAATTCAAGCATGTACAACTAGGTAAAATGTGACAATTCTAGCTGAGGTACTACTAGATACCATATGGTAGTTCTAGCCGAGGTACAACTAGATACATTTTGGGAATTCTAGCCATGATACAACTAGATACAATGTGGCAATTCTAGCCCAGGTACAACTTGATAGTCAGTCCACCATTATAGCTAAGTTACAACTATATATATATGATGCGGGAATTCTTGTTAAGGTAAAAACTATATATAATGTGGCAATTCTAGCCCAGGTACAACTAGATAGTCAGTCGACCATTATAGCTTGGTTACAACTAGATAAAATGGGGCAATTCTATCTGTGGTACACAATAGAATGACAACATAAACCTAAATGAAGCTTGGATGAAATTGTAAATTAGAGAAAATGCATCAATACAAAATAAAACAATGTATCAGACATATTAAACAATGACAAGCACATTTAATGAAGTGAAATGTTTATAGAGCCTATATATATACATATATATATCTCTGTGCCTACCTGTAAACTCTGCTCAATCATGCAAATCTGCGACAAAACGGAAACAAAACTGTGGAGAAATTGGGACAGCCATGAGGGAGATCACAGATTATGATTAATAATGGTTAAAAAAATTATGGTGGGTTGTGAAATCTCACAGAATACACTTAGTTAACTAGTCTTGAAGATTTCATCTGAAAAAATCTAAAAAATAAAGTTTTACTGGATACAGGGTGTGTACTGAGTTTGATAAACAAAAATTAGTGATTTTTTGGTGACCATTATTGACCACAAATTCCTTCGGCAAATTGATAAAACATTATATAATGCATATATAGCCATAATGCACTGACACGCAACATTAAACTTTAACTAGTTGGTGAACCTTATCTGTGTCCTTGGTATCACGATAAAAACAAACAGGAAACTTGCGGCTCTTGGGTAGCGTGACTTTTCCGTGATTTTTGTGATTCAATAAACACCACGGGGGTAGGTAAATTTAAACTAAGTCGGTAGCCGTTTTAAAATATATATATATATATATATATATGTTGTTCAGAATAAGGATTCATTGTCAATGATTATTGCTAGCATCGAGTTTACCTAGATATAAGCATGCCTAGATAATTAATGTTGCTTATTTGAGCGGACTAAATATTTGAGGAGTTTGGATGCAAAATGACTTCAGAACATTCAAACCAAACAATTAAGTGTGTAAGTGTAGTGCAAAAAGTAGGTTAAACACTAAGGTGTCTGATAATAATGAACACAAATCAACAATGCATTTTGAAAATACATCACTGTATATGAAGTAATATGATTTTTAAAATAGGTAATCAAGGTTGTGTTTCAAAACAAGACTGGATAAAATGTATTTTCAAAAGTTATAAATAAACTGTTTTGTGGCTGAAAAATAGGTATATAGTCTAAAAAATATATTGTCTGTTCACCATATCTTTTTACCTGAATTACATTTGAAAAATCGTATGTTTAGATTTTGGGTTTCCAACACCATTGCGCAAGATCATGGTTTTGTTATAAATGATAAAGTTTTTTAATTACGTGTTATATTTTACATTTAAAATAATGTAAACTTAAGTTTTCTCCCATTATTTAATTACTTTTAATAATGTATTTTTATCCTATCCAAAACACTATTTAAATATTATTAAAAGTATTTATTCTTCATTTTGTAATAAATAAAAATGATAGAATATTAGGAAAATGGCGTGCATGTGTGTAAACATGTGTTAGTGTTTTTACTTTTATTTGTGCTCTACCATTTTCCTAATATTCTATCATTTTATTTGTTACAAAATGTTTTTGCTCAATGCAATTATTTCATACATATTATTCTTCATTTTGGAACGCCATCTATAATGTTTAATATAGTGCATACATTAATACCTTTTAATACAGGCTTGGAAAAGAGAAAATACTTGCCCTTTTTATATATGATGAATTATTTAATGATTATTTTATTGTATTTTGAAATATTTAACCGAATAAAATATGTTTATCCTCTGCATGGGTGGACCGTTGTAGAGAACGTGTTTGACATGATCAATCACATGGTTTAGGTTTGTCGGTCGCCATATTGAAGTTATTTTTGTTAGAGCTATTGTGAAAGTGGTATGAATAATAATTTTTTAAATAGAATAAAACAATAAATAAACTTTATGCCCAACCTCAAATAAATATGAATAATATTGGCCTGAATTAATGTGCGTGTCATACATTTCAGCTGTTGACGGAGGGATACATTAGGGACTATTTCTAGTAACTTTATGAGCTGTCATCCAAGTAGCTCAGGTGGTGAATGTACTCTATATATTGTTGTTTATTAATTTTATTTTTATAAAAGCGTTAACAATCACAAGACTAAGCCATTTACATTAGGTGAGTTTTCACGATTGAATTAGTTACATCTTGGTGTCAAGTGTTGTTGACATGGCGGTTCTGAAAAAAATGAAGGGTGTAAACTACTTGAGATTTGTTTTTAGTAAAAAAAAAAGAGAGAGAGAGAGAAAGATGGCTATTGGTGTGTACTCTATAAAGCAGCAGATAGGTTCATTTATGTAATAATCAACTGAAAATTCCCTGTTTGTGTTTATTCTTAGGTAGATTAGTGTTTTCGTGTGATGGCTCCTTTAGGCAAAGAACTGCCCTTGCTCCAGAGAGTCTGAAGGGTCTGACATAATCACCATCAAATGTTCAATCGGAAAGAATGCACAGCGATTGTTTGTTTAGAGTGAGGCTAGAGGGGGGCTCTCGAGAGGACAATTGCTGGAGGTGAACAGGGAGAGTCTATTACTGTGTTGTACTATGAGGAGAAGAAGGGTGTATTGCTTGGTTGTGAGGAAAAGAGAGGGGTGTGTTACTTGGTTGTGAGGGAGAAGGAAGGATGTGTTACTGGCTGTGAGGAGGAAGGAAGGATGTGTTACTGGCTGTGAAGGAGGAAGGAAGGATGTGTTACTGGCTGTGAGGGAAAGAGAGGGGTGTGTTACTTGGTTGTGAGGGAGAAGGAAGGATGTGTTACTGGCTGTGAAGAGGAAGGAAGGATGTGTTACTGGCTGTGAGGGAGAAGGAAGGATGTGTTACTGGCTGTGAGGGAGAAGGAAGGATGTGTTACTGGCTGTGAGGAGGAAGGAAGGAAGGATGTGTTACTGGCTGTGAGGAGGAAGGAAGGATGTGTTACTGGCTGTGAGGAGGAAGGAAGGATGTGTTACTGGCTGTGAGGAGGAAGGAAGGATGTGTTACTGGCTGTGAGGAGGAAGGAAGAATGTGTTACTGGCTGTGAGGAGGAAGGAAGGATGTGTTACTGGCTGTGAGGAGGAAGGAAGGAAGGATGTGTTACTGGCTGTGAGGGAAAGAGGGGTGTGTTACTTGGTTGTGAGGGGGGAAGGAAGTGTTTGTTACTGGCTATGAGGGGAAAGAGGGGGGTATGTTAACTGTTAGTGGCTGTGAGGGGGAGGAGGTAGGCGTGTGTTACCTGTGTGGTGCTGGGAGGGAAAGGGCGGGGAGTCTAGCTCCGCCTCCTCTGCCCACCGCTGTCTTGTTCCCAGAAGTGAGTCTGTGTCCTCGTCCACGCACCTCTGAGGGAAGGTAACTCCATCTCCGAGACTGTGAACAGACACAACACATAGCCCTCGTACCTTGCCTTACATCGCAACAAATTAGGACAAATATCTTATAAGCCCACACAATGTTGGTTTTACGATGCAGAGGTTCCTCCGGGGTAAGTGACAAACTTGGACAGGCAGGAAGAGAGCTGGTTTCATGTAAAGTGGCAAACTTGGTTGTAACCATCCATTCAATGACATTGTTTTTAGTGTTTTATGGAAAGTAAACACCCTTGTGGCTCACAAACAGAAGCTGTCCCAATTAGGTTTACAACGAAGAAAAGTCTTAGGCACACCGAACGTCAGGAAGGAACAGAAGCTATTGCATATTCAGGTTTCTGACTTGGTGGGAAACTTTGTATGCCAATAAAAACGTAAAATAATGACAGGCCTGTCGCTTTCTGACCCAATGTTAAGTTGACTCAATCCAGAATTGTGTCAAGTTATTATGGCTAGTGAAGTGTTTACTTGGATTTACCAGGAAACATTCTGTTGGTCACAGCATGATACTAGCAGGCCGACTACAATGAAGGAAAGGAGGGCAGATTACAGCATGAAACACGCAGCCGTACACACGCAGGCCGACTACAATGAAGGAAAGGAGGGCAGATTACACCATGAAACACGCAGCCGTACATACGCAGGCCGACTACAATGAAGGAAAGGAGGGCAGATTACAGCATGAAACACGCAGCCGTACACACAAAGGCTGACTATGGTTAACACAAGAAAAAGACGTTGGGTGATACCTAACAAACACGAAAATAGGTACTATACACTCCCAAACAAGGTGGGGTGTGTGTGTGTGTGTATGTGTGCGCATGCATTCAGGACTGACCTGGCATGTGTGCTAGTACTGCCCATGGAGTTGTACTGGGAGCTGGGCTGGTGTTGAGCGTGCACAGGAAACGCGACACCATCCCCCAGACTAGAACACAACGCAATGCACAACATTAGCACTCGATTGTCTAATTCCTGTGCCACGAACAAGATATTTACCCACAAGGCTGTTAAAATATTGACTTCAGTTGCTGGACTTCTTAGTTGAAATCCGGGTTAAGAGAGAATTCAGTGATAATAAGTAATAAAAGCAGTCATTGTATGGAAGGAGGATGTTTGTAGTTCATTTCAAGCACGATTCCAGAAACTAGAAGTGCTACATATGTTACGTTAGAAGCAAGTGGGCCTATCAGATTTCAGAGGCATTTGACTCTTTCAAGGACAACGAAGCTGTCGAGCTAGAAGAGAAGATATCCTGAAACCGGTTTTAATACCCGGTGTTTAATTTGTCTGGGTAAGGAAGACTTTTGGCATCCTCTTGGCTTTGTTTGGCAGAACAAGCTAGCCCACACATGTTGAGTTTTCAAATGCCTCTCAGAAATTTATGTCGCATTCCTGGCGAGGGCTCAAAATGGACTCTTTTAAGTGGTGTAAAAGCCAGCGATGGGAGAGTATTTATGAGTTTTCGAGTGTGGTCCAAGACGCTAACTACCCCCAGACCCAGTAAAACAATATCTATACAAACTGAAGAGTGAACTGTTTTATTAGGTAAAACAATGAATTGTAAAGCAAACGGTGTTATTAAGAGTCTGGGACCACACAACTTTCTTTAAAAGCATCCAAACCTTACAAACTTCCCAATATTGTGGATTAAATATCCGATCCAGGATTCAAATCTCTTTGAGGATGGTTTGTCAGAGTCGGCCATTTTAGGATGTTGGACACGGTCAATAACCAGGTTTGCTTAGTTTAAAACGGTTAGGGAATTCTCTATGTGGGTTTGGAAACGTTGTGAGGTACCTGTGCTGTGTTAGAGCAGTGGTAGCAGCAATTTGTTGCGTGTTATTGTGAAGGGAACACAATATGAACATGATGTGGGAATTTTGGGTCACTATTAAAGTTTGTCACTGACGCGAGAGGGATAGTTCTCAGGGGTGTGGGAAGCTTCGAAACAAATATCAGCTTCGGCTTCCACTTTGACAATTATGAATCTTTGCCAGTAAAAATATTGACAGGTGAAATTGAACGAAGAATAAAAGGGCAAGACCTAAACCCTTACCATAAAACTGTAGGCCTCTAAGTTCACAACAAAAACACATAATTATGTAATGTTCGGGGTAAGTGAATCCCTTTCTTCTGAAGAAGAGAATAAAACACCAACTGACTATGGCAGCATGGCTAGAGGTAGGTCATGGCCACTTAGATACTGTTGTTGCCTGTTTTTGTTTTGTTTTTTTAAGTTTACGCTTGGATTCTGCAGTTGCCTGTTAAAACTTTTGTCTTTATTCTTGACATACAAGACACAAGTTTAAACAGACAACAATAGTATCCAAGTGACCATGACCTACCTTGAGCCATGATGGCATAGTCCTGTCTGTTTTTTACTCTCTTCTGTTGAAGAAGGGAAATGATGTACCCCAAACATTACATAATTATGTGTTTTGTTGTGTTTTAAATGTGAGCTTTGAGGCCTACAGTTTCCTGGTATGTGTTTAGGTCTTGCCCTTCTATCCTACCTTCAATGTTTAATTTAATACAGCTATTTGGCACAATTTTTCCTTTGTTTTCAATTATTGGCATTTTAACATTTATTTGCTGTTATAGGCTATACATTATAAATTAATACTCATATAGAAAAAATCTGAAATAATTGAATTGTAAATTGTGACATCAATTTTAACTAAAGAAAATACATAATTTTTTAAAATTATTTATTTATAAACTTGTTAGTTTTCAAACTCCGTTTGCCATGAAGATTTTGAAATGTATGTGTATTTCAAACCTCCTGTCAATAAAGAAATATAGACATTAGAGATGACACGATATCTGTTTTTCTCGACTCCGATTCTAGAGTACAACCTTGATTCTTCGATTATCGATTCCAATTCTTGAAAATTTCCTTTTTCATTATTTTTCCAAGCATTATTTTATAGAAACTCTGAGTGCCTGATACCTTACTCCCCCCTCGATGCTAAACTTAGACTCGAGCATTACAACGCATGTTGTTCAAAACTGTAATCTCACAATCTTATAGATATTTATTAAACAAAATAAAATTCTTCAAAATTGAAAATCAAAGCCAATAATTCAAATAAACTCAAAATTAATACAATAAATTTCAGATTTTATAACGGAAATAACACATTTCACACATTATAAAAATTTTAAGTCGTCCGTCATAACTGAACTATTACTTTTTTAGAAAAATGTGTCAAAGTTGTTAAGTTTTTACCTCTTGTGACTATCATAATGTCATGATGTATTATATTCGGGGTAATAAGGTGTATTTACAATCTGCCGGCATTTAAGTGAAACGACAACTAAACTAATATGAGAGATAATCGATTATTACCTATTTTGTATGTTGCTGTTTTGTTTATTTGCCAGTTTTATTGAGAGCTAAGAATCGAAGTAGCAAGAATCGTAATATTAAGATCTATTCTTGAGTCTTTCAATACCAGTAAGAACCGAGGGGAGGGTATCGAGGCATCAAGTTTGACAGCATTAATTGACATTTTAAAATGCATCATCATGTGTCTGGTGCATTGGTCATATTATGTATGTTGTATTGGTCATCTGACTGGCGCATTGTTCATTAGTCTTGTACATTGGTCACATGACTAGTGTATTGGTCTTAAGTCTGGTGTATTGGTCATATGACTAGTGTATTGGTCATTTGTCTGGTGTCTTGTCTATTGCTTATTTGTCTAGACTATTGTTCATGTCTGGTGTATTGGTCATGTGTGTGGTGTAGTGGCCATGTCTGGTGGATTGATCATGTGTGTGATGTATTGGTCATTTGTCAGGTGTCTTGTCTATTGGTTATTTGCCTAGACTATTAGTCATGTCTGGTGTATTGGTCATGTGTGTGGTGTAGTGGCCATGTCTGGTGGATTGATCATGTGTGTGATGTATTGGTCATTTGTCTGGTGTCTTGTCTATTGGTTATTTGTCTAGACTATTGATCATGTCTGGTGTATTGGTCATATGACTAGTGTATTGGTCATTTGTCTGGTGTCTTGTCTATTGGTTATTTGTCTAGACTATTGATCATGTCTGGTGTATTGGTCATGTGTGTGGTGTAGTGTCCATGTCTGGTGGATTGATCCCATGTGTGGTGTATTGGTCATTTGTCAGGTGTATTGGTCTTCTCACCTGCTGAACACTGGAAGGAACCAGGTACGTCGGTTGTCCCCAAACACCTCCTGGAAGTTGTTGTATTTACCCAAGCTGAACCCATCCTTGTCAGCGCCCATGCGGAATATGGGCGCTCGGAACGCCTCTGGGAAAACGCGAGAACATTATTAAAATGTAATACAACGAAAAGTTTATAGCCAAAGTTCAAATGTTGTCGTAGAACAGTTTCCCTCTGTAAATGTTTACTATAAGTCCTCTTATCATCACCAAGAGCAATAAAAGGGTTGTACAAACAATACAAACTTCAGAGAGATTGTGGCACAAGCCAGTCGATTAACAGAGATCTTGTAAACTTTGCTTTGCAGTGTGTCAGCTCTTTGTTAA
>CABFVX010000920.1:125252-169058 GCA_902151425.1 Timema shepardi
AAGAGAGAAAGGTCAGTGAGAGAGCAAACAGACATCTGAACCATGAGGCATAAAATTCAAGGGGTGATAAAACTGGATGACGAATATCAGGGGTTTCTAAACTGGTCTGTGGATACAGAGCCTCGACGGTCTTGGGATTAAGTGCTCGCTTCAAGACACAATGTTTGTGGATTAAAATCTAGCCACGGTAGAAAAATTTTTCTTGAGCAATAAAAATCAGTAGTACAACTTCCTTAAGAGGGGAATAATAGCTGTCAGTCCCACGTCAATAGTGGCTTGTAAAAGAACCCTGAAGGGTATGTGGAAATACCTTTCCCGGGAAAATTGGTAGGTTCTTTTGCTCTCACTCATAGAAACTATCACATGCTGTTAGCAGTAGATTAAGAAAGTGTATATTAAATACCTGAAATAACTAAAAATAGAGATTAGAGATAATACAGGATATCACATTTTTATCATAATACTTGGGAATTTTTTTTTTTTAATTTTCTCATTTATTTATTTTGTATGGTTTTTAATTCATTTTCCAAAACAGAAACAAGAGTTGTCGGCTGTGCTGTGTGTAAAAGATGAAAACAAAACAAGACCTGGGAAATACGAATAATCCTTATCCTTAAGGGTGTGAGAGTACTCCTAAAATTTTGAGTTTGAATCAAATTTCATTAGTTGTTCGAACATGACTAAGACTTTTACAAAATTCAGAAACTTTGAGCGCTCAGAATTTAATCAATACGATTAAATTTTAAGCTATAGCAAATAGAGTTCCTCATTACTTCCTTTCTTCTGAGCTAAAAAAATTAAGCTTGCAAAACTAAATTAATTTAAGATATCCTTCCAAAAAGTGAACTCTTATTATATTTGTAGCCCATTTACCTTTTATTTTTCGTGTAGAGCAACTAAAAAATGTTAAAGTCATATTATGTGTGAGGTCATACAATATTCAGGCAAATAAGATAAATGACCAGCATTGGTGATAGGTTTTATTGTAAAAAGAGCTGCCCAGCCCCATGTTACAACCAAGACCTACCAAGCGTAGATCTGTTCTTGGCCACCAGGTAGCAATGGTAGCAGAACAAGGAAATGAGGCTCACGCCAAACATCACCGCCACAAAGAACAGGAACAGGATGTGGAACCTGCCGATCCCCGACAGCTCATTCTGCGACAAGACAAGGCTTGCATGCACTATCAACTGCCAAACAGTATATTTCTTAGCATCATCTTTTACTACCCATTCAGAATACGTTTATGTACTAATCACGTTAATGGGCTAGGAATGAGAAAGGTTGAATTTTAGAGGAAGTGTACCGGCATTTAACAGGAGAGAGTGGGAAATCACCCTCGGTACACCCGACCAGGATTGAGCCCTGATCTCCCTGTCATTGGCGGTCTAGTCTATTGCGAGAGTAGCGCCTTAGACCATGCGGCCACCTAATTGGGTGAAACGGGGTATTATTGAACAAAATCTTGCGGCGGTCAAGAGCAACAATGCACTCGCATGAAGCACTGATAGTCTCAATGATATATGACCTTGAAGCCTTGTTCTTCTTTATCACTAAAAATGGCGTAGTTGACGAGGAGGTGTGTTGATATGCAACTCACCCCTACCTTCCAGAAACGCACAAAATAAGGGAGCGTGGTGGAGGCGATGAACACGCAGTAGAGCAGCGCGTACCCCAGGAACAGGATAAAGAACTTGTAGTTGGTGAATGCCACACAGTTGTTGACCCAAGGGCAATGGTGGTCCATCTTTAGAACACATTCCCCACACACGCTACAGTGGTGTGCACGATCAGGCTTCACGTGTTGGCACTTATCACAGTAGCGGATACCTATGCACACAGCGCCCCACAGTCAAATATTATTTCCCAACATCCTTCGACCCTCTGGATTTCACAATTGTATTAGTCTAATAATTATTAATAGTAACTTAATATTTGTCCAATATTATAAGACTCTGTTTCCCAATTATATTAGTTATCAATAATTAATATATATATATATATATTAATTTAGCTAATATTATTGGTAGATTTTAAGAAATGTATAAACTTTTTGTTTCACTGAACTATTAGACTAATGAATAGTTGACAATAATATTAGAAATAATTTCTTATTAATGTCTTGTGACCAATAAAACAATAATTTTACATGTTTTTAAAACTTTTTTTTGGATTCATAATACATAATCTTCACCTTCCTCTGAAGATGGAGCAATACCTCCAACATAAAAAAGGAAAACATTTCATAATAGGATAAATTGGTTATTTAGGAGTTTGAAACAACGGAAACATTTATAATGTTGTCTCCAAAAAGAGGAAGGTTACGTTTAGGTTACTCCTACTGGATAATACCACTGTAAATAAAGAGTGCTAGTAGCAGTTATGTTCAACACTCCAATGGCTTGGTAGAGGAAGTGTTCATCATGTCAGTGTTGATGCACATGGAGTACCAGAAGTTTTCCTTATTATTATTATTATTATTATTATTATTATTAGCACCGCGTCTTATTAACCATTCGGGTTGTACGCACTTACGCTAATGTGTAATGGTAGTGTGATTGTGAGATGAAATGGAGGACCTACAGTTTAACATGGGATCCGAACCACGGTGGAGGCCTGGCATTCTCCACATTCACAAGATGTCTTGTCAGAGGTGAAGGAAGGGTTTGACAATAAGATAAATCTGTGCCGGGACCGAGGATTGAACCCCGGACCCCCAGCACAGAAGTCTGACACCTTACCCCTAGACTGCCAGGTCACCCAGAGGTCTTCCTGTTCTGCTGTCTATGCAAATGTGTATGTATTTGTGCAGGCTCCGACATTTTAACCTGACGATAGCATGGAGTTGACTATAGGACTGTCACTAGTTTGTGGCAGGATACTCACCCCCTTGGACTGTCCTGTTAGTGACGGGAAGGTTCTGAGCAAACCTCTCCAAGATCTGTTTCTGCGCATCCTCAGTTTCCGCCTGTTCCAACTTATCAACGTCAATCTTGGGCATCTTGAACTGGACACACAACATTCACTCACCTACAATTGTGTTTGTACTTTTTTTTTTAACTAAAACTATAAATTTAATGTCAATTTATGTGCAGTACTAATATAAAAATGGGTTATACCAGGACACAGCTTACAAACTAACTTAATTAGTGACAGGAACAAGTAACATCAAGATATGAGCTGCATCGATGATAGGACAAGTGTGACGGTTCCTAGTGGTCCCGTCTTCCTTGCTCCTTGGAATTGTAGATTCATTTTTTATTCATTTGAGATATTTAACATGAACTTTCTGAATCAAATGATTATATCAGCATACGAGCATTTCTATGAGCGAGAGCGAAACGGCCTACCAATTGTGCCAGGAAAGGTATTTTCCCACACCTTACAGGGTTCTTTTACCCGCCACAATTGACCTGGGACCAACGGCTTTACTTCCTCTCCAAAGGAAGTTGTGCTACGGATTTTTATCATTTAAGAAAAATTCATCAACCTCGGCCGGGTTTGAACCTACCAATTTCGGGTCCTGAGGCGAGCACTTTACCCCAAGACCACCGAGGTTGATTAGATTAATTATGGATCTGGAATGTTGATGGTTTGTCTGGTTTAATGTGATTCGAGGATAGAACCACTCAACCACACAGACGGGAGAGGTGCTCGACCTACCTGAGCTGGAACACGTCCTATCTGCGTGAAGATAGTCTGCCAGTAGGCCCAGCAGAACACCATGAACAACACGTGGTAGCCGAGCAGATAGGACACTGACACAAAGAAAACATGGCAACATAAACTTTTTATTTTTATCCTTGCGTCTTACTACCAGTTCAGGTTATACCTGTATGTTATAATTACTATAGTGGGGTATGAACGTATAGAAAGGCATCAAAGAGGAAGTGTACCCACATTTGCATTGAAGTAAAGTGGGAAACCATTTAGAAAAAAAAAACACCCTCAGTACACCCGACCAATATTTGAACCTCGATCTCCCAGTCATCGGCAGGCCAATATAACACGAGTGAGAAGCCTTGGAGCATTCAGCCACCAACGCGGGTAAAGTAAACTTAGATAGTTTTTTTTAAGCACCTAATTTCGCTATTCATACAAGCTATCCACATATATTCTCTCTAAAGGAATGATAAGGTATCTTTTAGTTTAAACATATACAATCAGCCTGGTTCCCAACCTAACTCTGCATCACCGGATAATTCAGTCCATCACACCAGGGTCCGCAAACTATTTTGAAAATACGCGCGCCTGATATGCCAAAATTATTGTGTGTGCGACCATAGTACTTTTGTGTAAGTAAATGAACTACTGGTGTCATTCATCATCATCGACAGTAACAAATTATTGTTGGAAAAAATATTACAACAATAGCGAATACAATTTAGGAAATATAATAAGGTGACACTTTTGATTGGTTTTAAGTAGAGTTTTAGAAATTACTTAACTTATTGTTTATAACTATTACCACAACTTATTGTTTATAACTAGTTTCAAAATTATTAGCTTTGTGACAACAATAAAGAACCAATATATGTGAAATTTAAATAAGTTTTTATTTCACTTGATCGGGTAAATACAAAACTTTGGAAAGCAGCGATTACAACAATACCAAGAAAAGCTTCTCCCACGACACTTTAGGCATGCGTGCCATTGTTTAACCAGCCCTGCTGTAGAACATGTGCCTACTTACGTGGGTCTTAACTACTTCACGAGCAACTGCACCCTTATTTATCAAAGGGAGTTAGGTCAACCAATGGGCATCAGAACCAAACCTTAGTTCAAAAGCTTGTTTGTTAGTTGAAAGGTGCGTGTTCATTGCCAATTATTATATTGTAATTTGATAATACATTTTCAAGATATTTGTGTAAAAAACACCCAAACATAGGTTACTCACCTCGCTCTACATTGCTGCTGACGGTCACTGAAACAAACGAACATCTAATTAACATTCAAAGTTTGGTTGGTTGGGCCCATACAAGACTGGGATAGAAAGTTTTAATAAGAAGACATGTCCTATGGCTTTCAGCAGCTACCCGCCAAAACCAATCTATGGCCATAAGAAAAAGAGGATCAAATTTAAGGAAAGGCACCAGCATTCACCTAGAAAGAAGATGTAAAATCAGCTTAATGGGCTAATTTTTATAATCGCTCAGGTAAATTTTATTTTGCAGTCTTTAAATACAGACGATAAATTATATTATTATTGCCACCGCATCTTACTACCCGTTCAGGTTATACGCACTTACGCTAATGTGTAATAGTAGGGTGATTGTGAGATTAAATGGAGGACCTACAGTTTAACGTGGAATCCGAACCACGTTGGAGGCCTGGCATTCCTCACATTCACAAGTTGTGATTAATACACGTTTTGTAAGAGGTGAAGGAAGGGTTTGGTAATCAGATAAATCTGTGCCTGGACCGAGGATTGAACCCCGGACCCCCAACACAGAAGTCTGACACCTTACCCCTAGACCACCAGGTCACTGACATAGCCAGTAAAACTAGTCTATGTGCTTAAATAGTGAAAGAAATAATCAAAGATATTGCCGGATATTTGCACTATAAATAAATTAAGACTAAGCTATACACAGGTGCTAATTTAATTTGATAGAAACAGCAATCCCTTGTGACACTAACTAAAACAAAGTAGGATTCTTCTCGATGCAAGCCTATCGAGTAAACTCTACTGAAAGATGTGGATGAACCGACCCAAATATATAGGAATGAGCTATTCATACAGAGAACATAAACAATCAAAATTAAACTTATACACTCTGTAATCTACTCAATGCACTATGTAGCGACATATTTATTATTTGTATAAAATATACACAATCTTAAAAGATGAATACAAAGTGTTCCTTGCTGGGCACGACAATTCGCAATGTTGCTATAGGATTGTACATCTTAATAGCTTAATGATCTTGAGAGAGAGAGAGAGAGTCTACTGTGTGTGTCATGGGTCGGAGTGTGTTCTCCCCCTTGTTTTATTAGTAATTTGGGGATAGAACACCAAGTCAGAGACATATTTTATAAATAATATTAAAATAAATGTATGTGTTATTATTTATGAGAATAGACCAAGGAGATAGTGCCCATCATCTAAAATAGGCGACATTTTATTATTATTTTCAAAATAGGCCTATCAACATTTTAGGATTAATTTACCTACCTTGGAGAATTCATACCGGTATGATGAATCAATAATTATAACTTATAGGCTAGGCTGACTGTATGCAGCCCAAATGATTTTTTGTAAAGCTATTTTTAAAAAAATGTAGCATCAGCCATATTTAATTTATCCCAAAAGATTATGGTACTCTTTTTACAAACAATCAATAATTATCTGCATACACACATTTCACCTTGTTTCGTGGCAAGAACAACTTTTGTAAATGCGCCAGAGATAGGTATCTTTTTATCTTGTTTGGATAAAAAAAAATCTTGAGCCCGTATGAATAAAACTACCGTAAGTTACATGTAACTTCCCCCAATACTCCATATGAACTAACACAATTACAACCGCTGGACGTCACAAATGTAAAAGCCCAAATTAATGTTTAAAATAGTAATAATATTAATAATTATTATTATTATTTTGTTTTATTATTTTTTTAATTACTATTAATATCAGTATCACCCGCCTCGGTGGCGTAGTTGGCTAGCACGCTTGTCGTGTTGAGCTCTACTGCTGAGGACGGGGAGATCGAGGTTCGAATCTCGGTCGGGTGAACTGGAGGTGGTTTTTCCTAAATGGTTTTCCACTCTCCCTCTACGCAAATGCGGGTTCACTTCCTCTAATTCAACCTTCCCAATTCCTAATCCATTAGCGTAATTAGTACTTAAAGCGTATAACCCAAACGGGTAGTAAGACGCGGTGCTAAATATTATATTATTATATATTATAATATTAGTATCAACTTCGCCATCTTCGTCATCGTCATCGTCATCGTAATCTTCATCATTTTGGTTTTTATGACTATTTTAAATATTAATATTTAAAATTCCTATAGGCCTATTCAAAATTTCATATCCTAGTAGGTATTATTTGATTTGCCTTTTTATTAAGGATTCAAGAGAGAGCAAGACTGGAGTACATGAATCAGATAGCAGACAATGTTGGCAGAAGACAGTACAAAGTTGAACAAAACTAGCCTCAGGATATGCAATAGAGTAGAGCAATTGCAAGAGTGATGATCTAATGATCAAGTATGTAATCAGGTCATTCCATACTATTTCAACAACTTTATATTAAATTGGTTGCCGCAATTATTTTTTTTCCGCACAGTTGTTTATGCATGTTTAGAGGATTCAAAACCAATTTTTGTTTTCTAAAAATCCTCACCATTTGGTAGGGAGGTCCCTAGATGGTGCTCGGAACACCTCGATTTTTACTACAGAAAACATTTGTTCAAAGTGCTATAACTTCTTCCCAAATTGAGAAAATTCAAAAATTCAAAACCCACTGTACTCCGAAGATAATTCTGATTGTTTTGGGTTTTTTTTTAATTTAATTTTCTGATTTATTTTTGAAATTTTATTGAAGGTCAAAGTTTACAAAAGAGCAGTTAAACCAGTTTTATTTGTTGTTTTTTTTGCAAGAACCATGGTACCAGTAGATCTTACCTAAGGTGAGAAAATTGGAGTGTTTTGAGCCCTTCCATAATTTTTTGGCTGATGTAAATGGGAAATTTTTGATTTTTCCATTTTTTGAGTAGCTGTATCTCCAGTGGGGGCCAAAGTAAAAATCTGAATTCTATACCCCAAAGACTTTTATTTGTTAAGAACATAATAACAAAATTCGATCCCTTTGTTCTGAAGTATAAGAAAAAAAGTTGAGCTTAAGAGTTGAGCTAAATTCTAGTTTTTCCCATTCATTTTGATGGGCAATTTAAACTACCTCAGAGTTAATTGAATAATGTTGACTTTGATGTCACTTGTAAAAAAAAAAATAACCATATTGATAAAAATCTAGTTAGAAGTATAGACTAGTAAAGAAGAGAGTGTGTGTGTGTGTGTGTGTGTGTGTGGGTGGGGGAAGTAGTTAAGAGATGTGTTGCGCACCAAAACAACAAACTTATGTTTGATGGTGCTAAGCTTAACATTGATTATAAAGACTTAACTGGATTCATTGGTGTGTGACTTATAGAGTTAAAGATGTATGTTGGGTAGCTAAAGTGATTGTCCTGGACCAGAAATTATAAGAGATTTGAGTGACTTGGATGAGGAAGATAATGTTTTTGTAGACACTGTGACATAAAAACCGTGGATAACCAAGGACAAAGCGGCTCTCATGATTATTACAAAGTGAATTGATGATTTAATTGAAGATATACTGGATCAACTAGTTTCTCTGGAGCACCACTTCATTTCTAAAGCACATTCTAGTTACATAAAATACAAGAAGAATATTTTAGAACTTATTGAATACTTGGTTACACTTCTAATGTGTGGTTCAATATGAGATCCAAACTTTACATTCTTTTGTAACGTACTACAAAGACCCAGTCGATCAATCTCAGATATCAAAAAGTTTTTGTGTGATTTAGTGACTGTAAGAAACATAACAGTACAGCAGTAAATATGCTTTTCAAAAAACTCTGGGAACAAAGTTAAAAAGCATGGTACCTTTTGCACACAAAATCATATACTTTACACCGATACCTTAGTTTTTGAGACATTTACCGGTATACGATGATCTATTCTGTCGCCCCACTCAAACAATTGTTTTAACTAGATTCTACTTTAGATATAAGGCAAAATTCCCGATTTCCCTATAAATAATAGCCGCACATTAATTTATTTTAATATGAAAGCCTGAGAGAAAAATAATCTTACTTGATGTGGTTATTCCCAAACATGTCAATATTTGCTTGGTGGTCTAAAGTCAAATAGCCTTGCAAGTTGAATATAATTAAAATGATCAGTCATTCCTAATGTAGGTTTACTAAGTACCTACATGTGTAACACAACAAACACATGAATTGTATATCAGTTCCTCGAAACACCCATTAATG
Organism: Timema shepardi; assembly: GCA_902151425.1. Lineage (NCBI taxonomy): Eukaryota > Metazoa > Arthropoda > Insecta > Phasmatodea > Timematidae > Timema > Timema shepardi. The sequence continues at coordinate 134,273 of CABFVX010000920.1, forward strand.
AGCTATGACCCCCTTAGACCCTGTGGTTGGACGGACGTGAGGGTGTGTTGACCACAAAGAACACTTGAAAGCTCTTCATCAGAGAGTGTAAAAATGGGGGCGGGCAAGAGATCCTAGCTGTATCCGAATAGTCTAAGTCATGCGCCGTCGACCATTGACATTCACTTGATAGTTGCATTAGCAATAACGTGATCAAGTGCAGATCCATCTGAAGTCATGAAGTGTGCTGAGGCACACCGCACGCACCCTTGGGTCCAAGGGTGACAGCAAGTTACCCTTGACAAGCCGTCAATGCTGTGTTTGATCGGCAATTGTATAATTTTCCGTCTGCTATAGATAGAGCTTGTAGAGTAATGTTATTTGGATAGCGTATGTTAAATATACTGGTTTTGTTGGATAATTTGTCATGTGTAGTGAAAATAAGTCACCACAAATCCGTAAGCAGCCTAAGCGAATTCGGGCTGATAGATGGCGTTTAAAATAGTTTCCAAGATAATTGGTAGCAAGCAGCACTGTAGACTCACGGGTGTTAAAAGGATATTTCTCCGTTCAAACAGTCTATTGCAGTCTTCGATCTCAAGTGTGTGCAAAGTCATCAAGTCAAGTGTACTTGACTATTCGGATATAGCCCTTATTAGCCTTGGCTGAACTTTACTTAAGATACTCACGAAAACAAAGTTGAATGACGTAAGCGTAGTAGGACCAGACGACTATGGTGACTATGAAAAGCACCGGCACCCACTTGACCGCGTCTACACACCACATACAAGGACCTCTAGGTCGCCTGCCTGACTCGCTGCTTGAAGCCATCATTTGGAACAGCAATCTGTCATCGCATCGTTACGAAACCATTCAATTACAAATTCACTACGATCGAACGTCCTTCGTCCCGGCTAATTTCAATTAATAATAGCTACTCTGTCTTTCAATATTGATGCATTTTATATTATTCTAAATCTTTTCTAAAGACCCCTCCCCATGTTTATCAGTTTGAGTGGTCTAGTTTCAATGATTTATGTAAGGCCCTTGCATATGGGCTTACTTTTGTAGCACATTATATTTTTAAAAAAAGATAAAAGTTTCAGCGGTGTCTAGCTTTTGCCACTAGGAGCGCTAGAATCCACACATACCTTATCACGCTGTTCCTTTGCATGGTTGGGGGGGGAAAAGGTGCATATAGCTAAAAAAAAAAACTACTCCGTACTTAATCCATCCCCAATAGGCTTTTCAATAGTACTAGACAAGGTCTAAGTCATTTCAAATCAGTGTTCAATTGTGGTACAGTATTATACAGACACGATAGTGTGCAGAATATAAAAGCTAATTAAAAATACAATTCATAGATGAGCAAAAAAATAAGTAAAGGCCACAATGTTTTGATTAATTGACATTTAATAATAACTTAGGAATTTTAACATAAAATAAGTTTGGAATTCATGATACTAAAACAACATTAAGGGATACAGAAAATAAATAGTGTATTATATCAAAAAATAATATGTCATTACCTACATTAGGATATGCATACGAGCCGATATTGGCTCTTTTTGTAAACAACTTCTGAATAAATAAATAAATACATAAATAATTTTAGTAACTGTATATACATATTTAAAAAAAGTTACGATTAAAAAATCCACATTCCAAAAATAATGGAATACATACCGTACCCTTAAAATTGGAGGTAAATAAAAATGAAGCTTTAAATATTCTCCATGGAGTTTTTTTTATGTGATTAGTGATCTTGCCCTTTCATAAATCTTATTAAAACTATTCTTCAATTTATCTTAGGTCCGGTCACATTAGCGTTTCCTTGTCGTGCGTATCTAACACGTGTCGGCTCCACCCCGCGTTTTAATTATTGGGTCTTTTCTCGCGAATGATTTCTACCACCTGGTTTTTCGACGTATAGAGGGTAACACCAAATATAAAAAAAAAATTACAAGTTCCAGCACAGTGCATTCAGTAGCTTTCTAGTTTACACCGAAGGATACAGCAAAGAAATAAAAAAAAGAAAAGAAAGAATGATGTGGTTGGGTTCATCTACTAAACAGTGTGCTATTGACTGCGTCTCACTTGATATTTGATAGATTAAGGAAGCATACACCTAAACTCTTAAATTATCTTCTAATACCCATCTCATCATTTGACAAGCTACTAATTACCACACGCCCAGAAATTTTAATTATTGATACCAACATGAGAGGAGCTGTTACTGCAGCTAAAATTTCCCAGCTTCCGGCCACCCAGGGTTTGGGTGAGGAGCAAGAGACATGACCTTGCACCAATAGACCAAAGCTACAATTGAAAATGTGTGATAGCAACCGTCCATATGAAAGATTTCCTTATCTTTCTTTGGTTTGCTGCTGAGCAATGCCACCACAACCAACAATAGCGTTGGAATCAAGCCGTCATGCGTTAGACCAATCGCTCACTGACCGTGTGAAATAATCTACTTGGATCAAACGCTTGGTAGATCTTGGTAGATCTGACGTGATGGTAGGACACACGCACAAGGAAACGCTCGTGTGGAACGTAATTTATGCGTGTCCCAGCCACATATATGTGAGTGTATCTAGTTTAATTTTCTCGCAAATACGCTTTTAGTGGTTTAAAAAGTGACTACAGAAATCTTTTTGTTTCAGAAACTAGTGAGGAGTTCAGAAAGACAACATTGTTTACGAAACTAAGGAGAATAAACAAACTACCAACGAAACACACTATACAATTGATTGTCAACTAGCTAGTGCTAATATGGCGTCTCATCTGTCAGGTGGGAAGGTAAACGTCGCTCTTGTACAGGATGAGTATAAGAAAGATTTGCTACGCCTATTATCAAAATGTGAAGGATCCAAGGCGATAGTCTGGGACAAAGGGCTCGCGGGGCCAGTGGGTCTCATCGCAAAATTGGACCTATTAAGAGATAATGAAGTTATGAAAATGTTCCCGATGACTGGGGACCGACTGCCGACCGAGGTGGTCAAGATCAAGAACTTAATATTCATCTCTCGGCCCAAACTCAGCCTGATGGATCTGGTGGCCAAACACATCCATTGGGAGGAGCAGTCTAGCACCAACAAGAGAGAGCTTCATCTTTTCTTTGTTCCTAGAAGGAGTAAGGTGTGCGAGAAGTTCCTCATGACTAAAGGCGTGTTCGGCACGCTCACGTTCATCGAGGAGTTTGCTTGCAACCTGTTCCCGTTCGACAGCGACCTCATGTCAATGGAGCTGGAAGATGCGTACAAAGAATACCACTTTGAGAACGACCCCACATGCTTGTATCAAGTGGCGAAGGCCGTGATGGAGCTCCAAAGGCTGTTCGGGACCATCCCTGCGGTGTACGGCAAGGGCGCCGGGGCGAAGCATGTGTGTGACCTAATGCGCCGCATGGCCAGAGAGCGTATGGGGCTTGAACCGCCTCAACCCAAGATTGACCGGTTGCTGCTGTTAGATCGCAGCGTGGACCTGCTAACAGCATTGGCTACACCACTTACATATGAGGGCCTCATTGATGAGATATTCAGCATAAATAGCACGACAGCTCATTTCCCTGCCGAAAGGTATTTAATAGTATTTATATTCTACACACATTCAAATATATTATACAAGTAAACTATTAACTCGTTAATATTCTATTCGGTAACACTTTATTCCAACAATAAGCACTTTGACTCGTAGAGAGGGTTTCTAATGTTCAAGATTAGTGCTCTCGGACCATGGCATAAAGCTTGTCACTTCAAAAAATAAAAGCATTATATTTTGCAGATTAAATAATTTGTTGTCAATAGTTTGAAGGAGTAAATAATCAAATCTAGATTTTAAAATAATTATAAAGTTTAATAACATGTAACACTTTGTGTAGTTACTTAAAAAAGGTTTTATAATGAATTTGAAAAAATTAAATCAAATAGTATTATGGATTAAATAGCCAAGCTACTCTATTTGTTAATTACAATTATAGCTGGATCTAAATATAATATTCTTGAAAAATTACACCTTGACACGGGGTCCCGGTTTCTCTTCCAATGTCCAGGTGTCATTTTTCAATTTAAAGACTAAAATATTATTATTATTATTATCAGCACCGCGTCTTACTACCCGTTCGGGTTATACGCACTTACGCTAATGTATAATGGTAGGGTGATTGTGAGATGAAATGGAGGACCTACAGTTTAACGTGGAATCCGAACCACGGTGGAGGCCTGGCATTCCCCACATTCACATGATGTTAAAATAATATTGTAATTATAAATTGTCCACAATGTGACCGTAAAGAAATTAATTGATGAGGGATCTTTAAAAATTTGGATGCAGTCACCAACGGTCCTTAGTGCTCATGTGGACCAGTGCAATTCATTTGAATTTTAAAACACATTATTGGTAGATCAGTTATGCTTGCCCCCCATGCTTAGCTTGATATCGTGTAGATTTAATTTAGTTCTATGCCTGATTCGGTTGCTTCAACACATCCACCTATTCCCAGGTTCACCAAAGCTGACGAGATGCCGGGTGACATGCCCACTCAGAAGAAGAAGATCATACTGAATTCTGCGGACGAGTTGTTCGCCGAAATCAGGGACAAGAACTTCAACGCGGTGGGGCCAACGCTGAGTAGAAAAGCACGACTCATCTCCTCCCAGTTTGAAGAGCGCCACGGCGAGAAGACAGTCCAGGAGATGAAACAATTTGTAGCTCGGCTGCCACACATGATGGCCGCCAAGGCCTCCCTCGCCACACACACCACCATCGCCGAGCTCATCAAGGAACTCACCGACTCGGATGACTTCCTCGAGTCTTTACAGACGGAGCAAGAATTCATGAACGGAATTGACACGGATCGAGTCCATCCCTACATCGAGGATTGTATTGCTCAAAAACACCCTCTGCTGAAGGTTCTGAAACTGCTATGTATGCAGTCTATCACCAACAGCGGGATGAAAGCTAAGGTGCTTGACCACTACAAACGAGAGATCCTTCAAACCTACGGTTTTCAGCACATCCTGACGCTGAGAAACTTGGAGAGTGTGGGCCTCCTACGAGTCCAGCACAGCTCACGCCCTTACACCATCTTACGGAAGATGTTACGACTGACGGTGGAAGATGAGAGCGAGATAACGCCGACAGACATCAGCTATGTCCATAGTGTGTATGCCCCGCTCAGTGTACGGTTGGCCCAACAGCTAGTCAGCCCCGGTGGCTGGAAGGGCATGCAAGACATCCTAGGGCTCCTCCCCGGCCCCACCGTCGAAGAGACACAACTTGACAAACAGGGGAAGGATCTCGTTGGTACACAACCTTCTCAAACCGAGGTAGTTCTGGTGTTCTTCATAGGGGGCTGCACTTATTCTGAGGTGTCTGCGTTGAGGTTTCTGTCGCAGCGGGAGGATTCCAACGTCGAGTTTGTGGTTTGTACAACAAATTTAATAAACGGGGGCTTGTTCTTGAAGAGTCTGATGGAACCTTTGAGTCCTGATATTAATAATTGAAACTATTAACATTGGGCCAGTCATTTAATATATTGTAGTTTTATTGATTTGTTTATAACTTTTGTTGATAGGCCTAAATGGAAAATGCATAAACCTTTTACATCTAGTCACAGTGTAATTAAAGGATTTACAAAAATTGAGGTTGGGCTATAGATCTCTTGTAACTGGAATCATTACCAAGAATGTCAACAATTCTGATACCTTCGATTTTCTCAATTCTAATAGTATCATAATCAGGGAACACACACACGTGTGTGTGTGTGTGAATATGTGCATATACATGGAGTAGTTTAGTGTATGTGTAAAGTATATTTTCTCTTTTTTGTTTGATAAAGGCAACAATGCTGAAATATTAGGCTGTGTTAAAATGTGTGTATGACTACTACTACTACTATAGGCCTATAAGATTTAAGAAAGAAGATGTCACCTTTGTGCGTTGGATTCTTCCAAACTATACCTCTTTCCCTAGGTGGGCTTTCTTCATTAAATTTGTACTAATTTGTTTATTTTTTCTTTATTATTATCAATTTCTATAATAAAATGATATTTTATTATGTAGGCTCTAAGTCACATCTAATTGATCATCACTCCCAACACCTTAGCTCAGTCGGTAGCGTGTCTCCCTACTGAGCTAAGAGCCCCCGGTTCGATTCCTGGCATGATGGAGGAAAAATGTGGGTTTCCTTTTTTCACAGGGAGAATTAACGGTCAGGGGCTGGGTGTTGTGTCCTAGATTAAAGTTAGTTAATAACTTGTGGTCTGATATAATCATTCAGAAAGCGCAAGTTAAATACCTAAAATAATTAATATATTTTAAAATAAAAAGTCAACTTCAATGGTCCTGGGGTAAAGTGCTTGCCTCGGGATGTTTGTAGGTTCAAACCCAGCCGGGGTCAAAAGATTTTTCTTGAGGGATAAAAATGTGTAGCACAACTTCCTTCGAATGGAAAGTAAAGCCGTCAGTCCCATGCCAATTGTGGCATGTAAAAGAATCCCGGCAGGTATATGAAAATACCTTTCCTGGCAAAATTACTAAGAACTTTCTGTATCTTATAGAAATTCTCTTGTGCTGACATCCGTCGGTTCAGAAAGTGCATGTTATTATTAACATCACGTCTTACTCCCGTTCGGGTTATACGCACTTACGCTAATGTGTAATGGTAGGGTGATTGTGAGATGAAATGGAGGACCTACAGTTTAACGTGGAATCTGAACCACGGTGGAGGCCTGGCATTCCTCACATTCACAAGATGTCTTGTCAGAGGTGAAGGAAGGGTTTGGTAATCAGATAAATCTGTGCCTGGACCGAGGATTTAACCCCGGACACCTGCACAGAAGTCTTGACACCTTACCCCTAGACCACCAGGTCACCTGCTATTGTTATTACTTTACTGGGGTAAAGATGAGGAAGGAATCATATTAGAGGTAACCAATCTACGCTAATTGCATGTGAAGAAAGAGTGTAAAACCATTTAGTAAAAACCACCCTCTTTGGACCTGACTGGGTTTCGAACCCCAATATCCCCGTTATCAGCAGGCTAGTCTAACGTGACCCACCTAGGTGGCATAGTTTGCTAACGCACTAGTTTTGTGTTTAGCTAGACTGCTGAGGACGAGGTTGAGATCTCGGTCGGGTGAACTGGGGATGGTTTTCCCTAGATAATTTTCCACTCTACTTCCAAGCAAATGTGGGTTCACTTCCTCTAAATTAAACCTTCCCAATTCTTAACCCATTAGCTTAGTCAGTACACAAGCATATAACCCAAACGAGTAGTAAAACGTGGTGCTAAATAATAATAATAGTCTACAGTGAAAGTGAAAAAAAAAACTCTCTTAAACGTGAAAACAGTTTGAAAAACACAATTGGCTGCAAGTTGAAAGTAGGGCCAACTGATAGTATGGTGCGGGTTGAAACTCTTTAGTCTGAGAGCCTTAGGACCTTACCACATAATTCGACTCTTTAATAACCCTATATATACCCTGAAGCCCAGGCCCGGGGCTCTCTCATTATACTGTCACAACCCTGAGCTAGGTTGGGATGTTTATTTTGTGTTGCACAACTTTATTGGGCCTATGTAACTGAAAGTTCTGGCTTAGCAAACTCGATGCAATGAATTAGAAAACATTAAAGAGGAATGCTGACTACTCACAACAAACTTGCACTAGTTGTGGAATAACAGGGCCAGATTAGGCTATAAAAGTTTGTTATTCTTACATCGGGGCTGACACATCTATTTAGACTCGTCATTGGTAACTACACTATAGGGTGACCGCCAAGCCCAGTGTCCCGAGTTAAAGAGTTCTGCAGGGAGTCGCAAGCTGTATCAGTCATTCCATCAGTCTGAAGTTTCACGACTAAGCCATTTCTCACACGAGCGCAAACGTCCAAGTTATTATATTTCTTTTATATCACATTTAACATCACCTATGGTTTTATCTCTTAGTGCTACTATTAAACTACAATTTGAAACCTTCGGTATAATTTTAAAGTTAAGCAACTACCTTGCCGCCGAACCTAACCTTCCCTACAAGCTATGCTAACAGGTCTGACCTACAGGAGGAACAGCGACAATACATACTTAGTACTATGTTATACAAAGTATAATAAATAACCCGCCTCTGTGGTGTAGTTGGCTAACGCGCTTGTCGCGTTGAGCTCGGCTGCCAAGGACGGGGAGATCGAGGTTTGAATCTCGGTCGGGTGAACTGGGGGTGGTTTTTCCTAAACGGTTTTCCACTCTACCTCCACGCAAATGCGGGTTCACTTCCTCTAATTCAACCTTCCCAATTCCTAATCCATTAGAGTAATTAGTACTTAAAGCGTATAACCCGAACGGGTAGTAAGACGCGGTGCTAAATATTATTATTATAATAAATAATTCATCACCTTTCACAACTCTTGCTCTCTTGGAAAAAATAATTAGGGGCTAAAATACAACTAGAATACAAGCCTAAATAATAATGACTAAACACAATACTCTGCTGCAGATATAAACAACTTTGGTACCTTTGTAACGCTGAGAACACTGTCCTGGTGGCCGACCCTCAAACCAATGGCGGAAAATTCAAAATATTCTGGGCCGTGGAAGTCGCAGACTAAAGAATTTCAACTTGTATAACTATTTTTCAGGGACAATGTGCCATATACACAGCAGAAATCATTCAAATAGCTCCTCAATAACAGGATTAACACTATAGTTATTAATTTGTTTAAGACCTGCTTCGGTGGCCGCATGATCTCAAGGCATCACTCTTGCAATTGACTAGACTGCAGATGATGGGTGAACTGAGGGGGGATTTTCCCTAAATGGTTTCCCCACTCTATTCACACAAATGTGGCTACACTTCCTCTAAATTAAATCATCTCCAACCCACTAGTGTAATTAGTACATACATGTATAGCCCGAACAGGAAGTAAGATCCACTGGTAAAAAAAAAATTGTATAAACTAAGTCTCAAGGTAAGTTGAATTCAAGATGTGTACATTTATGTTACAAACTCACATCAATATTAATAAAAAAACAGTAAATGTTGAGAAAACTGGTAGATGTTTGAATTTAATAAATAATGAGATTGCGTGAGGGCATTTTGCACTTGTCATGTTTGAATGAAGTTTTTTTATTTTTATTTTTAGTTTGAGTATTATAAAGCAATATTAGTACAAGAAATATTTCAAGTTGAATTTCTGTAATGCATAAACCATAAATAAGTAGAAACACATGTTTTTAAAACTAATTTTTTTTTTTTGTGAAAAAAATTTATGTCACACAAGTTCAAATTTTTAAAATAAATTCAATATAACGTTACATGTTTTTTAACTAGACAAAAGGAAATATTGAGGTACTCTATTTTCTATGAAATTTTATCTTAAAATTGAATAAAATTGATGAAACTATAGTAATTTTTGAGAAAAAGATATACAATTCCAAGTACCTACTTAAATTTTCCAAGTTTAGTAAAAATCTTTCGAGTCAACATTCATTCCTTTCTTTTACAGTGATGAATTAACGGCTATGGGGGTTGGATGTTGTGTCTGTTCTAGAATTGAGTTCATTTATAAGTCGTGTGCTAATATAATGCGTTAGTTCAGAGAGAGCACATCAAACCTTAAAAAAAAAAAAAAGAATGTGTCAACAATTTAAACTGTATTGGTGTAAGGTGATATTTTAAATGTCTCGATATAATCCCACTGAAATCTGACCTGGATCTCAACCAATGGCCCATTGAAAAGTGTTTCAATGAAAAATCTGATTGAAAGGGTTTGTGACAGAATAAAGAGACTTGCAGTGTCTTAAAACCTCTTTAATGAAAATTACATTTTGACATAACCACAGACAAGGGTATTTAATTCCAGTAGAATATACATGTTTTTTAAATTTATTTTTAAAAGCCTCATCAATAGTATTTGTTTTATTTGGGAAATGTAAGGGTTTATTTACTAGTAAAACTTTTTTTTCTTCTTCTGGTTCATCTATTAAAAACTATAATCACTGTTAAGAATCCCCCTAAGTACATGTTCGATTGGGCCGTCAACAATTTCACTAATAAATACTGTATTATTTACACACTAGCCAATATCCAGTTATGTTTTAAATAATTTGAAGATTAAAATTTAAGCTTATTCCAAACTACTCGAGATATTTTACCTTCCAACAAATTTATTTAGTTCTCAATTTTTTTTTGAAATGAAGTTGTTAAAATCCTGAGTAAACAGCTCACTATAAAATTTGACCAGCCCAATCAAGTAAAATGATGAAAACGTTTTTCCATCAGCATCATAACAGTAAATTTCATTATAGTATTCTGGTTTGCATTTTTATTTTTTACAATAATTAATAAATATACACTTTCCTTTACATATATTCTGTACATTTTATTGAAGTATTATATAATATATATGGTCTCCAAACACAAAACATACACAAATAATATTTCAGGACTAGATTCGAAAAACCTTCTGCGCTTAACAGAGTTGCGAATATACCGCGCATATCAACACGGCAGACTGATTCCTCATTGTGCATTGGAAAACAAAAGAATTCCTCAACAATCACATTCTTACAGTCTAGACATTCACACCATAGTTATAAAATCATCTGACCTTTTAAATCAAGTTATACAAGTGAACCAACATTCCATTTATTTACTACAAGGCATCTATTTACTTTACATGGGGTAAAAACATGTTAGTTAGGTGATGAGCCATGTTTTGAGGGGCTACTCACGAGAATGTAGTCCCTGGATTCATGACCAGCTTTACATCGGTCACGTTATACAAGGCTACACGAGTTCTCTTCTGTTGAGCTAATTCAATTAAGTGACAAATGATAACCTTACACGAGAATCTAACCCGGGACCTTTGGCTTTGTACGCCAATGCTCTACCACTGAGCCATCCTGGTTTGTCTAGTATCCACGTCCCGGGCTCGGTTCACTTAATTGAATTTGATTCAGCTCTCAGAACTGGTCCTGTTGCTAACCATCACATATCAGTTTGTGATAGATGTTGTTAATAACTTCAAGATAAACTTTGTTCTACCTTTCATGAAAAAAACTGTACATATGTGGACAGACAAATGTGTCATGCAAACAAAAATTGATTGTATTTACATACATATAGACCAGGCACTTTCTTTGGGTTGCAAATCTTTGAAAATAATAAAATAGCTCCGGTATGTATAGTTACCCAGAGCTGCCACGGTTTTTCATAAACATAAAATTCCCTGTGTTTTACAGGTTTCAGAGAGAATTTACATTTTTTTAGACAATTTACAAGGCCTACAGAAGAATAAAATATCATTTCTCATAAAATCGACTAGTCTAAAGTTCTGCCATCGGTGTTTATGAAAAGGATAATTAGACCGTGATGGGGACATTTATGTGGTTTTTTATGCAACATATCTTGGTGAAAAAAAGGGTGGGGGTTACTAGATAAGACATGTTCAAATACTGGGTGATAGTTTTTCATTTTGATTTTCTTCCATGAAAAAAGGACTACTATTTAGAGCTTGCAGTTAAATGTCACAAACTCACAATTACTCCAGTATTTCTTTAGTTTCTTTTTTATGAAATTCCTTGCACTTTCCTAAATAATTCCAGACACAAAAAACATTCCAGTATTTTATCGGTTATCCCTGTATCACAAGTGCATAGAAAACCTGCCTAGGCATGGCCCTTGATATATTTTAATTATTAGAGCTGAAGCGGTTAGTAAAACAAAGATGATAATTTGCAGAGGGATTAGTATGAGCCTGCTTTGAATCACTGTGATAACATTAGTGTTAGAACTGCGCTCCTCAGACAATATTATAACCACACAACTAGTACTTAAAACCAAGGACTACTTCCTGTGCCACAACGGGTCATGAGAAAAAAACCGTAGCTCTGAATGACACTTATCCTGACCAGACTTCTCATGCCATCTTGATAGATACAGTTAACTCTGATATAGAAACTTCTCCTGGTTGTACCACCAATGTTCCTGCAGATAGTGATTCTAGACAAACACATATTAACATCGTCCGACTGTCTTCCCTTGAGAAACTGACAAGGGGCCAGTTTCATAGTCAAGTGTAGTACGCCTCAAGTGTGGCGCTACACTAAGTACATGACGACACCTACCTAAACCAGAATGGAATGGGCCAGTTTCCTATGCAAGAACGGACCATTCCATTCGAGTTTAGGCAGGGGTCGTCTTGTATTTAGTGTACGCCGGACTTGAGGCGTACTACACTTGACTATGAAACTGGCCCAAAGTATTTACTTTCCTCAATTGACTTCTTACCTTTGAAAATGGTGGCAGCACATTGAAGTTTGCATTATCATGATTGATTGGGTACTAAAATATTTTTATCCAGACATTTATAATAGTGATTACAAATAAGAAACTTTTGAAATACTTAGAATTCGAAAGTTTGATTTATTAATCAATAATTTTTAAGAAACCCATTCTTTGAGTCTGGCACAAATGAATAAACATATCTTGAAAAGAGAAATTTAAATTTGAATAATAGTTAACTTCCGATTCAATGGGAAATGTTTTGAATCTAATATAGTGGAAAGAGCTTAATACTTTGCAGCTTTGAATTGTAAGGTTATACAATGGACCCGAGCCACACTAATGTGACAGGTCTCGTGCATGTCCGATTTACAAGCACTCAGGAGAAACATTGAACTGCTCACATATATATAAACTGTGTTCACACCCATTGGAGGACTCAGAACCAAGTGTGAAGGTCCCCCCCCTCCCCCCCACCTCAATGCTCTCAACCATGAAACAGGTTAAAATAGGTATGAAAACCATTTTGACAGAACTTGAAAACTCAATTATAATATGAGCCGTGTAATGTTAAATAGGTTTTTAGGGAAACTGTAAGAATTTCTCGCGATTCGCTAGAGAAAGATAGGAGGAGACTAAGATATTAATTAAAACAACTTTGAAAAAGCTTGCAACCCAATTGCGAGGTCTAGTTATTTTGTGGATAATGTGTACTAAGATTGTGCAGTGTTACCAAAACAAAAATAAAAGTTTTTCTACTATATTTAATAGAAAGTAGACAACTCATCTTGTGGTTAGTAGTAAACATAATCAATGTAAGCCTGCACTTTATCATCTGAAGTGATTGATAGGTCAGTAAATGACACCAGAGAAGTCTCATTTAAATAAAATAATGATCATAGGTGTTAGGGGGGCAGGGGTTGGTTTCAAAATACAGGTTATAATGATTACAATAACTGGCTTGGAAACAAATTTTAAGAATAAAAATTAAGTTTGAAGCACAGTTGGTGTGCACATAATCATTTATCTTTGAATAGAAATCATAGTTATGAGACTCTTCAAGAAGAGCGTAAACATATAAACTATCCTGTCAGGGGCTGCAAACTTGCTAGACCAATCGGATAGAGGCCCGTAAAATGTGAATTATGATATAAGTGCTGAGATATAAACTTTTTATATTCAGAGGGAAAAAAAGTTGGATTTGGCCCGGTAAACAAGATGCACATTTTTGAAATAGCAGATAATAAAGATAACAGCAATCACCCCCTCCCGCCTTCAAAATCCCCTTCGCACGACAGCCATAGACTTACATATAAATTATTACTTTCCTAATAAGATTAAGAAATTAAAAACTGTCTTGGAATTGTTCTCAATTTCGAAACGCTACAAGACCCGCATCTGTGACCAAATGGTCTAGAGCGTCATTCTAGCAATAGGCTGTACTGCCGATAGTGAGTAGATAGAGATTAGATTGCCTCTCGAGTGTAATGAAGGTAGTCGTCCCCCCCTCCCCCCCTGCTTAAATGGAGTTTCACTCTCTCCGCGTAAATGTGGGTATAGTTCCTTTAAAGTCAACCTTCCTCATCTCTGACTCATCAGCGTAATTGGTACATATGCGTATAACCTGAACAGGTAGTAAGACGTGGTGATAAAAAAAAAAAAGGTTGTATGATGGGACGTTTGCACTGTCGAATGGATCATATGTCTGTGAGTGCGCAACCCTTGATATAAATATTAAACTTCAGCTCTTAAGTGCAACTAAATTAATAAATGCCTACGACCTTAACAAATGTTAAAGATGTGAAAAAACCCAACATGTATGCATATATTTCTAAGAGATAGAAACCCAACTAAGCTTACAGATCTAACAACGACACAAAACTACTAGGTACTATTATGAAAGTACAAATTCAATCAGGAGTTTAAACCTTAATGAGGTATTTTTTTTATACTATCAAATTATAGGTATTGTTTTATAACTTACACACAGCCTCGTATTTGACTGACATAAAAAGTATTTAGCCACATGAGAGGCAAGTTATATGGCAAGCAACCCATCACCAAACATTTCCAGATAAAGCAAGTCATGATGGAGTGCTCCTAGCTGTTGATTGTGGGCTCGTTGACTACCATGTCAAACAAAACACATGTGTGGACTAGAGTTAACTACAATAATTCATTCACAGATTACAATCGAATATATAGGCCTTATTTTTAATCAATATGTATATGATTTAAATAAACTTAACAAAACAAACTTTAACAAACTAACTATTAGATGGATACATTAAAACTAATTGCCAACTATCCTTGACCCTTGCTAATATTAATACTAGATTATCTTTGATTTTCGGTAGAATCTTTACTCAAAATGTGTTCTCACTGATCCTTTTCTTCATTAAAATCCACCTCACTCCCCGGTTTGATCAAAATCCACTTCACAGGCCCTGGTTTTAATAAAATATACCTCATTGGCCCTGGTTTTATTATACTCCACCTCACTGTCCATGGTTTTATTAAAATCCACTTCACAGGCCCTGGTTTTAATAAAATATACCTCACTGACCCTGATTTTATTAAAATATACCTCAATGGCCCTGATTTTACTAAAATATATGTCACTGTCCCTGGTTTTATTAAAATATACCCCACTGGCCCTGGCTATATTAAAATCCACCTAACTGTCCCTGGTTTTATTAAAATATATCTCAATGGCTTTTATTTTATTAAAATATATCTCATTGGCCCTGTTTTTTTAAAATCCACCTCACTGGCCCTGGTTTTAATAAAATCCACCTCACTGGCCCTGGTTTTATTAAAATAAATCTCACTGGCCCTAGTTTTAATAAAATCCACCTCACCGGCTCTGATTTAATTAAAATATATCTCATTGACCCTGGTTTTATTAAAATCCACCTCACAGGCTCTGGTTTTATTAAATTATACCTCATTGGCCCTGTTTTTATTAAAATCCACCTCACTGGCCCTGTTGTTATTAAAATCCACCTAACTATCCCTGGTTTTATTAAAATATATCTCACTGACTCTGGTTTTATTAAAATCCACCTTACTGGCTCTGGCTAATTAAATTCCTCTTCATTAAAACCAATTTAAGCCAGTCACATAAAAATATATTATCCTCCATGCTATATGCTAAATAGCAATTTGTGCATTTTAGCATGTAAATATTTATCCCCAATCAACTGCTGGAAGAAATTCATCAATACAGTCAGTATAAAGAACTTGTACACAACAAAAATGTTTTAAAGATAAAGACAACGTCTGTACAACAATAATAAGTATTTTTAAACACATCATATTATGGTCTCTACAAAAAATTATGTTTCCATTTATTTTCTTTAATTTCTCATCTTATTGTCTTCCACTACTTTTTTGTATTTTCTTTATAAACACATATTACAACAATTTTTTTTAAACATAACTCATTTTATTTGTGTCAATGTTATTTGTGTATATGTATATATCCTAAGTATATACTATTAATATATATATATTTTTTTAGAAATATATACATTAGAAATCAAACAAATATTTGTGTCGGTAAATTACTAAGACAGTTGGCTGTACTGCGGTCAGGTGACATGTGAACCACTACACATGTAAACAACGATATATTATCCAGGGTACTTGCTACATACATGCATTCATAGAGCCACAGCGAATCTTGGCAAAAAAAAAGTTTCTCGTCGGAAAAGATTGGGCGAGACTGAAAATTAAAATGAGTGAGATGCTTTTAAATACCATTTCATATATTTTACAATCAATCTTTTCTCTACATAAAGTTTTCACACTCAAATTTAAGTGAATATAATATAGTTAATATTCCAACAATTCTAATCAACCAACAGTACCCCTATAACGAGCACTCTATCTCTCTCTTTCATCAAATAGTTTTAAAAGTGTAATCATAATATTTTTTTTACTATATAATTATATAACAACAGATATCAGGTCTCATCACAACGATTAAGAATGGGCAGAATTGAATATCACATATTTCTTGTTTTAGTTTATCATAATAAGTTTCTTCAGTTTTTTTTAAGTACAGAAGGAATATAATCATACCACAATAATTACAAACTTATTATGGTACCAATATTTACAAACTCATGGAAGTGAAGCGCAGAATATCCAATCCCCACAAGTCAAGAGGAAACAAGAGTTGCTAACCTAATACACATTTTCTCCGCTAGAGCATCACAAATAATAGATCAATAAACAAGTTTACTTTTTTTTGTATCTTTGCAGTAAGGAATATATATATATTTTTTGTTGTTGCAAATTACATGAAAACATTAATTTTCACAGCTTCTTTAGGCCATCAAGTGTCATTAGTTTGTTAAAACTATAATGTAAGTAATATTTGAAAAAAAAAAAAGTTTACATTAATTTTTCTCGGTATCCACTATAAATATTCTGCAGACATCAACTAAGCACAGACTTTGTAAGCACAAAAAAACAAAACAAAAAAACCCACAGAAAACTAGAAACTAGTACTAACACAAATCATGGAAATTTAACAATGATAAAATTACATAGCTTAGTATTGTACACAGAATTTACCGAATTATTTCAGATCTAACCTGATTTGAAATCTAAATAAGGTTTATGTTAAACTTTTGTTTGTAAATTTGGATGTGGGCCTGTATACTAATCACCTCCTACTGATGGTCTAAAATAGCTCTGAAACATACATTTAAACAGTTACCTCCAGTATAAAAAATAATGCTACTAGGTTAAGAAATAATTTATAACAGTGGTTTGGCTCTGTGGTCCTTTGTTATTAATATTAATATTATTATTATTATTATTATGTTCAGTATTATTTACAAGAGAGGAACAAGGGTTTCCTATGTCTTATTTACATTTAGCGATGTAAGGGCATTATGGCAATACCAAGGTCACAGGCTTCAAATAATTCAACAAAGGAAAAGAAAAACAGAGTTCCCAAAACTTGAAACCATTTCACCGCGTCCCTTCTGAAAAATTCAATATTCATGATTTTCAACACATGTTTTATTCATTCTTCAAGAATTTCTTCTCTTATTTAAAATTTATCTTCCTTCAAAAAATAAAACTAGTCAAAACAAACAAATACAAGTAGTACGACAATTCGAGTCAAATTTGAGTAGAACGTGATGGTTGGAGTCGGACTGAAACATAGCAGAGGCCGGGAATTGTTTTCCGAAACAGCCGATACCAACTTAACAAAGTGACAAGACTTAACACAGAAGAAGAAGGGAAACTATTGCTTGTAATATTGGTAAAAATATTTACAAGTTAAGACATAAAACGTTGTAAGGTAGAGAACACGACGCACAATGTGCAGCCCGCCTGCGGACGCAACGTAAGGGGTAACAATTTGGTGGTGGTGGGGGGCTCAACATATGTTATATACAGTCACAGAACAAATAACAGAGACGTCCTTGTCTCAAACTACAACACAAATATATACTCACAGAAATAAAGTAGGAATATTCAATTTATTTACATATCTTCAGCCCTTACGCTATGTACTAGTTGTAGTACCAACTTAATCCCTCTCTTCATTTTTGTTAAAGAGACGGGCCCAGAATAACACCATTAATTTCAACGAGCTTAAATCAACTTGCCAATAATGTAGCATACATTCTTTTATACACCAAACAAACGTGATATTTTATCCGTGTGTATGTATATATATTTTTCTTCTTCTTTCAAAACTTAGATTTCTCAGCACCAATATTTTTTGGTTTTTCTCTTCACCTGATTTCATTTATTATATTTCTATTTATTTCAACAAATTATTTTGGCTATGCATTATTATTTTTGTGTTTTTTTTAATACAAAAACTTAGCTAATAGATGACAGTACTTACTGCTATTAAGGATCATACAGAGCTGGAATTGTTGATCAATGTAAATACTTCTACAAAACTACTTTACAACATTTTCTCCATAAATCATGATTTTTTTTTAAATTGACTAATTCTTCAGAAAAAACTAGTTTTAGAAACACAATTCCCAAATTGTTTTTCTTTCATAGAATCTTGTCATGCAGTCTGTGCCTGTTATATAGGGTAGTTCTTTATCTATTTATAATGGATAGTTCTTCAACTATTTAAAAAGGAGTTCTTCAGCTATTTATAAAACTGGGACTGTGTTCATTAAACAAATAAAAAAAGTTTGCACAAGTTTTTAGGTCATAAATAAATCCCCGTTTATGTTTTTAGTAAGAAATTGTCATGCAAATATATATATACACTTTCTTAATTTATTGCAAAATGAACATAAAAACACAACTAAATCTTTAAAATAAACAGTCTAGACTTTTCAAAGATGTTAAATGAAAAAACGATAAAATAATTTATCAAAACTAATGTAATGGCTCGTTACGATGAACGATAGAAAACAAACTGCGCCTACATCTGGTTCTGGTGGGCAGGAGATCTGTCACGCTCTACGACGAACAAATACTGTCACCTGAGAGAACAGAGTGGGCGACCTTCACTCGCATGCGCGCTAAGACACATTCATCAAACCTTACTTTGTCGACAAGCGTTCAATATCATCACAGACATAACAGAATAAATACCTATGAAGGTAAGCATAATGGCAAATTTGATTAAAAGGTAGACAAATTTAGCTCATTACCTTTTTTTTAATTCTAGATATTAGTCAAACATGTTTGTTTTTTCATGATTCATTTCGACATGAAAACTAACATGAATAAATGAAATATAAATTGAGACTAAGCAGTAATTTGTCCTATCAGGCATTATCTGTGCGCTTTACCGAAGGTAACAAAAATAGGCCCAGTCTGTTACCTCGAAACATTGTACATATTTTCAGCGACGTGCGGTGACAGAGCTCACCACCTCAGTATCACAGCTGTCAGCACCTTCCAACTAGGCAACAATACACGATATAGCGCTCACAGTTGGTACCACTTCTTGTCCTTGTATTTGAGCATCAGCGAGTGAGAAGTGTGGGAGAAGTTCTCTGCCTCAGACGCCATCTTTTCCGCGCGGTCTTCTAGCTTTCCCAACTTCTCCCCACGCTCTACCATCATCTGGTGCGCACGTCCTACCTCACTCGTCACACCCGTCACACGCTTGTCCAGGTCCTGAATAGCTGCCTGCGGACCGGGAATGTGTTTCGCCACAGAGCGCGATGCTCGACCGCTTGACTCTCCAACTGGAACAAGTGTGTTTGATGGGAAGGATTAGTGGCTGGGACTTTAAAAATATCCCCAGGGAATCTCACACCTAGAGGTAGAATAAGATACTCACACAGCTCTTCCCGGTCGAGGGAACGCAAGCCTCCTCCAAACAACCCCTTGAAGAAACTCTCTTTGGGTGCCTCAGGCATGTCGTGGGGTAGAAACAACTCTCCAACCATCTCCGACAAGCTTTGGCTGGAAATACACATTTCACAGGTGGACTGAGACAGAATATATCATGTTGATGTTGGTAGCTAACATCTCACAAGTACAAGGAGTTGTCCTGAGAATTAAAGGAGACTCAACTGTCCCGTATATCTAGTAGTATACTCACACAAACTCTGCAGAAACTGTGAACTTCTGCACCTCTGTCGGGGAGCACAGGTAAAGGCCATGGCCCCGGTTGCTGAAGCAGAACGTCCTCGCTATTCTGGAGACAGAGAGCTTGGTGTGTTAGTGTCACACTTATAGCACGGAGAAGCTACCTTGGTGGGCTTCAGAACACTTCAGCTTGTTGTGGGAAGAGTACCACAAACAATCAAACATATCTGAGAAAACTCCCTGATCCGTGTCTGTAATAATTCTATAACCCGCCTCTTACTGTTGGTGGACTCTGACCATGTTCCGTAGCCTACATCACGTGTGCTATAACTAACATACCTAGGTCATGGGTATTTCAAGGATGTAGCATTCCAGGTGTGAGGAGAAGCCTTGTTTAACCAACACAATATAAACTGGAGCTCAATCACAGATTGTCTGGAAATAATGACTTGGATCATTTCATCTTACACATCACATATCATTTATCATGAAACACTGCATAGCACTCCTCATGAAACACCGCATAGCACTCCTCATGAAACACCGCATAGCACTCCTCATGAAACACCGCATAGCACTCCTCATGAAACACCAACATAGCACTCCTCATGAAACACCGCATAGCACTCATAATGAAACACTGCATAGCACGCCTCATGAAACATCACATATCATTCATCATGAAACACCACATAGCACTCCTCATGAAACACCGCATAGCACTCCTCATGAAACACTGCATAGCACTCCTCATGAAACACCGCATAGCACTCCTCATGAAACACCACATAGCACTCCTCATGAAACACCGCATAGCACTCATAAATGAAACACCACATAGCACTCCTCATGAAACACCATACAATATTGACAAACACCTCCGAAACCCCTCAATCCTCATGAAATGTCAGCAGGTGTGAGGGAGTAGCATAGGCTATCCTTGGCTAACATCCAGTAGCAGACTAATTCATATAAAAATATCACACAAGAAAATAATTATATATTGGAAAACACTTTTTTTTTACAAATAATCTTGTATTAATTTACAATCCTGAAAGTACACACTAATAAGGTAAAGAGAGTGTAGTGTCTTGGGGAGTTTCAGGGGTGGCCAGGGTTTGCCAAGATTGAACCGGCCATCAACAACGACACATGATTGTTTAAATGGTCAGAGATCAACAAACAAGTACAGTTTTAACAAGCTCTGTGACACTTCACAGTAATGTCAAATCTGTTTACGTATTTCATTCGCCTTTTATTGAGTTTACTAAGTAACAATAAACAAAACCAAACTTCACAGACTTTACTTGTTTTCAACTTAAGACTCATGAAATATGTAAACTGACAGAGAGACAGTTGCCAACACTGCACCAGGATAGGGATCCTTCACGTCAATGTTTGAAATAATTGCCAGGGAAATGTTCTGCAATAACCACTAATAGGGGCACCGGAACAGTTTTTGGGTGATGGGGGTGGAGGTTGGCAAATTATGTTATGTAATATTTATCTTTTTACATTCTCTTAAAACTAGAAAGTATTGTAATCATGAGAAATTACAATTCTGTCTATCCTGGGGCAAAAATGTGAAATGGCTTGATGGATTTTGTTTTAGCTTTATATTAAGATTGTGTAGGGCTACATCTTGGGCCAACTTTTTTAAAATTTGATCGTAGCCCTCAAATTAAGGGTAGTTTACTGACGAGTGATTTTTTTTTTACTTTTAAATTTTTCAACGGCTCTTATGAATTTGGTTTAAAATGAATATCTAAAGAGTGTTTTACCAGGAAAATAACAATGTGCCTGTACTAATATTGTATTTGGGTAAAAATTCGTTTAAGGGTGTTTTATAAATAAGTAATTTTTGAAATTTCAAAATTTTTTCAAAAATGGCTCCAACAATTTTGTTTAGAATATACATTTTAATCCATGAAAATAAAGCACGAGTGTTACCGGTCGCAAGAATCATAAGTAAATCATTGTTAGTGAGGGGGCAATGTACCCATCCCCCCCCCACCCCCAGCAAAAGATTAATGAGGGGCAATGTACCCATGCCCCCACCCCAACCTAGTTCCGGAGCCTATGACTAACATGACAAAATTAAAACTAATATTTTCGGGCTTGGGTTGCATTGAGGAAATAGTAAGTTACTAGAACCACTGAGATGAGGGTTTAACTGGTTGTGAGGACGAGATTAGTTGGTATTGATTCATCGTCTGTCATTGTGCTTAGAAAGAGTTGGACTGAATCAATACCAATCAAATTACAAGAAAGATTACCTCTGATTGGTTTGGGCAGAGTAACCTATCAAGTCAAATTCTTGTTTACCCCCAGATGATGTTGGTTGTAAACTACACCCAAAATACTGAAAATTCCGATTACGTCAATGTGTCCCAAACCCGAAACTGTTAGTTTTAAAACAAAACGCAGGCCACCGAAAGCCTTCAAAATAAATGCAAGACAGTATAATTTTGACATTAATTGCAAGTAAATATATCAACAGACAAAAAACAACTTCAAAGCACAACCACCTGCTGAAAAAAAAACATGTCGACAACACAGAGGTCCCCCCCCCCACCCCCCTCCCCTAAAACACTGATACATTTGGACTCAACACAGCTTAGAAAGTGTAATTTTTTTATTGTAAAATTTTAATATTTGAGGAATTTAAGACTCAAGAGTTAGACCATAACATATCAAATAATAATGTGAAACAAAATATTCGTAATGTGCATTGTGTGATCTCAAGCTTACATTTTTGTTTATTAAAGTGTTTATAATGGAGGACAGTGGAAGATAATAACTATGCTGAAATAGATGGAATTCTACATTAAATGAAATGAGCTGAGGCTAAAATGTTTCACAATCAAATTAATTTAATTTGTTCATTTTGAGCAGAGTTATAAAAGTCTGTTTGGGCTAAACCGTTCCATGTTGAGAACAAATATTAAAACAAACCAACAAAAGCACAATTTTTGAAGAAAGAGACAAAACTAATACTCACATAAACACAGATAACACAAAGTTTGAAAATTGTTCATCATTCCTTTCATTAACCAACACAAAAAGTAAATTAAAAATTGCATACCCAATTAATTGTGGATCAAAATGAACGAAAGATAATGTATAACAACAAACAATATTTCATTATGCATTGTCCAGGCACTAAACCAAGGTAAAAGTCAGCAAGCCTGGATGTTAGGTGTGCAGGTGTGCCATAAAGGTGGAACACTCAATTGTAAGGTGTGTTATAGAGGTTATGTTGATGGTGAGGTGTGTGGGCAAGTTGAGCTGTGTTACAAAGGTAATGTTGATGGTGAGGTGTGCGGGCAAGTTGAGCTGTGTTATAGAGGTTATGTTGATGGTAGGGTGTGCAGGCAAATTGAAGTGTGTTACAGAGGTTATGTTGATGGTAAGTCAGGAAGTAAAGTTGAGGTGTGTTACAAAGGTAATGTTGATGGTGAGGTGTGCGGGCAAGTTGAGCTGTGTTATAGAGGTGATGTTGAGGTGTGTGGGCAAGTAGAGCTGTGTTATAGAGGTGATGTTGAGGTGTGTGGGCAAGTAGAGCTGTGTTATAGAGGTGATGTTGATATATATATATATATATATATATATTAAATTTTCAGCTAAAAATGTGTATTTTTATAAACATTCCAAACAGTGCAAAAAAAAGTGTAGGAGTGAAAACACTCTCCAAAGTATTTAAATATCTGGATGTATTCATGCAGCATGCAAATTGCGTCAACTGTTGTGATAGGAACTGCACTGACACAACTAGAGCTTTGAGTTGTCCTGTCTGGCTTGTCCAATACAACTTCCCGCTATCCCTACACTAAAATTCCCCCTCCCTACAAGTGTAAATATGTAGATTGACCGGATAGATAGTGAGGATGCAATAAACAAGAAGAAAAAGTATCTTTATTTTAGCATAACCTCTTAGTAAATGTTCAGGTTACACACATACATTAGCTAAGCTAATAAAATCGGCATAAGTTAGGATTTTAGAAGAAATGTACCCGAAATTGTCTGGAGGGAAAGTGGGGGATAATCTTCCCCCAGTATACCTGACTAGGATTCAAACCCTGATCTCTCTGTCACCAACAACGCAGTCCAACATGAGACTATATTATTTTTTCATTTGTTGTTTTGAGGAGGGCATAACTCTGGGATCTTTCTGTCTTAGCAGTTGGTTAGTTACCAGGAACACTTGTGATAAGACTTGATTTAAGAGTTCCGTGCATTCAGATAAATGTTTCAAAATTGAACTCTCTCGCCGATTGTTGTGAGAGAACAAGGACCATCTTGCATTCCTCTTTAACTTTGTATGTTTTTTCCTTCCAACGAAACATTTAAAAACAAAACTGACCATTACTAAGCACAACAAATCAATTGATAAAGACCCGCTTTAGTGGCCGCATGGTCTAAGGTGCGACTCTCGCAGTAGACTAGACTGCCGATAATGGGGAAATCGAGGTTTGAATCTCAGTTTGAGTGTAATGAGGGTGGTTTTGTCAAAATGGGTTTCCATTAGTCTTCTTCACAAATGTGTGTACAATTCCTCAAAATATAACTTTCATAATCCCTAAAAGCCATTAGCATAAATAGTAGATAAGTGTATAACCCAAACAGGTAGTAAGACACATAGCTTGTGTATCGCCTTTCCCCCCTTCATTCGTATGGGGTCTTTGTGATATTAATGGTCAGGACTTCATAACCTGTAGTTTATATGTTACTAGTGCAAAGTCTATGATGTAAGATGGGAAAAACAGGTTAAGACTTATTTTCAGACAAGCGAGCGTAAGCTAGTTCATGAGAGCTGATACCTGACGTCAAAACACATCACTTGAACTGACGAGAAAACACACTGTTTCACGAAGTTAGAGAAGAAGATAAGTTTTTAAAAATAGTTCAGCACATCAGTATTATCTTTGATGAGCTGTGTAATATTTTTAATAATTTGCTCCAGAAGAGACACACTGATATTTAAAAATAGATTGAGGTTTTTTTTTGTTCCATTACTACATTACTAAAAGCTGGTGTCCACAATGTTGGTCGTAATTTAGATTATTAAATAAATTGTTCTGCATCGCAGACTGCTATGTTTTTCTCTGCCAGCTGCAGCTTGAAACAGTATTCCCTTACATAGAGCTTCAGTTCACACACGCTCGTGTGAAAGGCTACATATGACACTATACCCTACTGACAGCTTCAGCTCAAACACGCTCGTGTGAAAGGCTACATAAAGACAATATACCCTAATGAAAGCTTCAGCTCAAACACGCTTGTGTGAAAGGCTACATAAGACGCTATACCCTACTGAAAGCTTCAGCTCAAACACGCTCGTGTGAAAGGCTACATATGACACTATACCCTAATGAAAGCTTCAGCTCAAACACGCTCGTGTGAAAGGCTACATAGGACAATATACCCTAATGAAAGCTTCAGCTCAAACACGCTCGTGTGAAAGGCTACATATGACACTATGCCCTACTGACAGCTTCAGCTCATACACGCTCGTGTGAAAGGCTACATAAGACGCTATACCCTATTGACAGCTTCAGCTCAAACACGCTTGTGTGAAAGGCTATGTAAGACACTATACCCTACTGACAGCTTCAGCTCAAAAACGCTCGTGTGAAAGGCTACGTAAGGCACTATACCCTACTGAAAGCTTCAGATCAAACACGCTCGTATGAAAGACTATATAAAACACTATACCCTACTGAAAGCTTCAGCTCAAACACGCTTGTGTGAAAAGCTACGTAAGGCACTATACCCTACTGAAAGCTTCAGATCAAACACGCTCGTATGAAAGACTATATAAAACACTATACCCTAATGAAAGCTTCAGCTCAAACACGCTTGTGTGAAAGACTACATAAGACACTAAACCCTCATGAAAGCTTCAGTTTAAGCAAGCTTGTGTGAAAGTGGCCAAATTTGACACTCTTAGACAAAGGGCCAGTTTCATAGTCAAATTTAGTATGCCTCAAGTGCGGCGCTACACTAAGTACATGAAGACACCTATCTAAACCAGAATGGAATAGGCCAGTTTTCTATGCGAGAACGGCCCATTCCATTAGAGTTTAGGTAGGTGTCGTCTTGTATTTAGTTTAGCGCCGCACTTGAGGCGTACTAAATTTGACTATGAAACTGGCCCAAAGACTCCAACTGTAAAAGGACAAGGCTTTCATCCCAGATAGGGGTAAAATAGTGTAATTTAGTATCTATGTGGTTTTGTCTTGTTACAGAGGTGCCTATTAGATATATGTTTCAGATCAATAATCAGTGAGTGGTACGTTTCTTTGTAAGTTGTTAAATGGATGCAAGTGACTTAATCTACCAAAATAAGTAATTTCACAAATATTTACCAAGCAATGAGATATGGACATTAGGTTGAGACAAGCATTTGATACAAACGTCATATGTGTTATTTAGCAACTTTGTTGAAACTCAAGAGTTAGTGAATATCCTCATACATATGATGCATCACCAGAATAATACATGCAATAAATGCATACTTTCATGTTTTATTTAAAGCTTCAGATTAGGTTCAAACAAACATTCAGGCATCACTGTTATTTTAATTTATTTAAAAGATAGAAAGTATCATTAAAATGAATTAAAAGTATGACTTAATGATTTTGCTATATCAGTTGATCTATACAGGTTTTTGTATATATTTTTGACACTTTTAACTATATCTCAATATTCTGCACTTTTACATGCTATGGTTTATATTGTGAGATAATTGGTATTTGTAGCCTCGTGATCGAGAGCCAATTATTACGATACAGAATTATTATGCCCCGCGATAGGGCGGAAATTAAAACGTTCTTGAATTTATTGCGAGATAATTGGTATTTATAGCCCCATGATCAAGCGTCAATTATTACAATACAGAATTATTATGGCCCGTGGTTGGGCTCCAATAATTATAGTGATATTTCTTACACTTATGTAATAAGTAACACCTTTAAAATTGCACATGGTTTATTAAGATGATTTCACCTTCGGCACTGAAGATGTAATATTAGATGATACAGTCTTAGTTGAACTACAGATTATTTTTCTGTGACACTACACGTTCCGTGTTTTGAGTATCGTGTGCTGTGTAGATTTATGTTACTACTTTTCTCTATATTTATGTCGCCGCCATGTTTTTCTGTGTTACTGCTATATATTCATACTCATAAGCAGCTTAAACATAACCTACCCCTTGCCTCTTGGACCTCTTGTCACCAGTGTCAAAACCAACTAATAGAAAGAGTCCTGGTGACAGACGTTGTGAAGGCTAGCTTTCTATTGGATAGAGAGAGGGAGCTAGCATCACTTGCTTTTTTTGGTAAACACCAGGAAGTTGGTTTTTAAAAGAAAAAATAAGCTTTATGGTGTAATCTATTGACATTAATTCTGAAAAGCGGGTGATTCTCTATGGGTGAAGTATTGAAAGGATATTTTATATACAATTCTTTAAATAAAAATGCACTTCATCCATGACTTTTTTTAATAAATGAGAGAGGTCCAAATCAGTATCATTACAACTTGATATATATATTCATGACTACCATAAGAATCTATATGAATCAATCAAGTCGAGTTTTTTTTACCTTCATTTTAACCATTAAAATTTTTAAGATGTTTTGAGGGTGGTTTTTCCTAAATGATTTACCACTCTTCCTCCAATTATATTTGGATACTTTTCCTTTAAGCTCTACCTACCTTGTCCCAATCCGTCAGTGTAAATATCTGGATAGCCCAGACAAGAGGTAAGACTATAGTCCAATTTTCATATGAAGAGATTTATGTGACAGCTACTAAAGTTACTGGTTATGTCAAGTCATTGGACCTACAGCTGTGACTTTTGATAGATATTATCAAAACCTATAAAATAACAATAATAATAATATAGTGATATTATCAAGATTGACCACAAAATAATGTTTGTCTTTTCTAAAAGGCTCTGTATATGAAAATCGGACTGTAACTGACAATCTCCTAGTCCCAGGTACCCTCACTTATCTAAAATATGTCTCAAATCGGATTAAATACGCTTGAGTACCAATTATCCGACCTAAACGGTGCCAACAAGTCGTTGGATAATACAGAACCAAGGGGAGAGACTGGCACGCAACAATGAGAAATTAAATGAAAAGTTTGGAATATATATGAAATAATGATTAGTAAATAATTCAAAGTATAAATTAATCAATAAATTAGAAAACTATTATTTTATTCATATAAACAAAACAAGAGATTTTAAATCGATAAAATGAAACTTTTTTTAAAAATATATTGTAGTGTGCAATATTCAAAAGTCACCATTTAAAAAATTAACGATTGACTTTTTTTCCCCCCAGATCTACTTCTCTTCCTTGCAGCGAGGTCGCACCAATAGCATGTTACATATTTGTCTGATAGTCGGGACTCTAATATACTAAGATTTAAGTGTCTAATAAATATGCTGGGGTGCAATTGTTATTACATTAATTTGATAATTTTACTGTCATGAACAGTTGATTAACATTTACCAATAATCATATTAATATTTCTCATCTAGAATTTCAAAACCTACCACTGTTATAGTTAAAATTTTTAAAACATAACAAGTTCATTAAAACAACATTTCCACATAATTTAATATGAATAAAAGAAAACGTTCTTTAAAAATGATTCATAAATAATTAATTGATCATTCGACTTGTGTGCTTTTAAATGCAAACAGCTTGACATGCACAGTCGTCTGTGAGAGGATTCATCGCATGCGACAGCTCAACAAATAAAATACATTTCAAATGCATGTATTTTTTGGATGTGTGTGTGTGTGTGTGTGTCGATAACATTCACGAAAATTTAGCCAATATAACAAGATTTCATTAAAAAGATGGTTGTGCACCTGGCTAACATAACTAACATCTTGGGCACAGATGGTTGTGCATTTGGCCAACATAACAAACATTACATGCAAAGATAGTTGTGCATTTGGCCAACATAATAAACATTACATGCAAAGATAGTTGTGCATTCGGCCAACATAACAAACATTACATGCAAAGATAGTTGTGCATTCAGCCGACATCACAAGCCTCTCGCGCAGAGAGCGGAACGCTCAGCCAACATAACAAACATCTCACACATAAAGAGCTGTTGTGTTCAGCCAACATAACAAATGTCCTGGAGCCGTGTGTCGGACAGGCCAGCCATGCACAGAGCCATTAAGATCGCACAAATATGACATGCGCAAACTAGAGAGAACAGAACAAAACACAGAGAAAGAAAAGCTAGAGCCAAGCTTTCAAAAGAAAAAATATGTCCCTCAGTGTGTGAAACTGACTGTACTCTGACTTGGACTGTTCACATGTTTTCATGACCAGAGTATCACTGCGGCAAACATTTATCACCTCCATATTTAGCACCTTCAGATAACAAAAGAAGGTTTGAATGAAGCTCGGCTCTGTTTTTCAGGAACCATGTTGACTTCTGCGGCATTCGAGTCTAGCTACGACGGCATTAATACCCGTCATGACGGTGGATACATAGTTCCTGTGTATTAAAGATGACATGTGTCAAGTTTGTAGCGATGATACTCTGGTCTGAGCGAGACTGTTATGTATACATGTGTGTATTGTTAGGACTTACTGGTCTGTGTCTTCGTTTACAAACATCTGTTGGCCCCAAATGGACAACATAGGGTCTACAATGCCCTGTTTGGTTGTCTGAAAACTGCGAGACAACAAAATAAAACAAGAAAACAAAAGAAGAACAGGAGAGAGAGATAGTTTTTTCTTTTATTGATTTAGTTTAGAGCCTAGTTTTGAAGCAAGTGGTGGACGGAAGAAAGGTTTCAAGGAGAAGAGCTGAATTTAGGTTGGTTCGATAATTTACCGGTGGGGGTGTATTAGAACACACTTGGTCCCTTTAATATTAATCCTGACAAACCCCGATAAGAGATCTCCGGCCAAGATAGGGATTGGGATTTTTATAAAGTTCGAAGGTACTGGAATAACAAAAATAAAAATATTTAAGTTCCAAGGTCTCTGGTTATGAGGGCTACTCATATAGTATTTAGAAATTTATTCTCAGCCATTTTGTATAATTTATAATATTTTTCAAGAAGAAATTGGTCGAATCCACTATTTTATTGGCCCGAATCTCGAATCGTAATCTTCATTTTTCTTTTGCATCCAAATCTTGTAAAAAAATTATGAAAATAAGAGGAAATATAAATTTAAGAGAATAATAAAAAATACAAATAGTAACTACTGTAATTGTTGAATATTTTTTTTGCTCAAATACATTCATTACAACATTCATACATTCAGTTAAGTGTTAAATTATTGATCTGGGGTCTGGTTGTTAAGTTCATCCTATAATTATGTTAGCTCTGAACAACTAATAAACAGTATTGGAGCTCTAAAACAAATTTCAATTAGAAATTTAAAAAATAAACCATATTTTCTCGAATTGTTGAATCTCAAATATCTTGAAGGAGTCGAGGGTTCAAGGCTCAGACAATCCCATCCCTATTTTCAAGGTCAAGGCATCATTTTATTGATAAGATTTAGGGGGAAGATAATTCTTACTGAAACTTTTAATTTATTTCTTTTAGAATGAAAGATTGTAAAGTATGTTAGGGTAAAATATTAGGAGTCAAAAGATGGGGTCAACTTAACTTTCTTTAACAATGGAATGTCGCGCACCTTTTATCGGAGCCCCCGTTCACTTGAAACCCTTCCTTGGTACACCACTGAACAAGATACAGGGGAAGAGGAGGCTTAATATGATACCACTTGATTGTTCTCGAGTTGACCGGCGGAGAAGACGTTTATGAAAAATGGTGTGTCCACAGGGTATGGAATAAAATCACAGCTTTTAGGGAATATAACAATGTCAACCGATATTTAGTTGGCAAAGACAAGATTCACACTTTTTTTTTTAGCATTGCATCTTACAACCCATTCAGGTTAAATGCTTATTGACTAATTACGATAAAGGGTTAGGGATTAGGAAGGTTTAATTTAGAAGAAGTGCACCTGGATTTGTGTGGAGGGAGAGTAGAAAACTATTTTAAGAAAAATCACCCTCAGTACACCAGATCGGTATTCAAACCTCGGTGTTTTATCTTAGGTTGGTCATCTAACATCACTATCTGATGAGTAAATAAAGATGTGACTAGAAAACAAAGTTTCTTTTTATAGCCATTCCAAAAAATAGGAAGGGGGTGGTGTGGGAGTGGTGTTAGCTGAAAGAGGTTGAGAAACACTGGCCTAGAACTATTCCGGAGGCCTGACAGACCGCGATCGATGGATTGCCCCTCCTCTGGACTAGATTTACAAGTGTTATATTGGTGAAATGATGTATTCATGTCCATGTGCTTCCAATGTAACACAACAAACCTTTGAAATACAAATATATAGAAGAAAAGTATAGGAATGTCCATTTCCTTTGTTTTTCCTTTATGTTATTCGTTCCTTTTACATGTTCCTATAGTTCCTTAACAACTTTGTCTGCCTTTTATTTTTTTTTTTGTTTACTCTTTTAGGAAGTTTCATTGTGATTTTCATACTACCCTCCTGAAGAGTTCCGATAGAATGAAACCTAGGTGAGGAGAGATTGGGCAATAGTGTATAATTTCATTCACGAGGTAGCCATTACCTCTTTATCCGGTGGCAGCAATGTAAAGTGTGAACTGTGTTCTTCTTTCCATTGTACAAGCCATATTGCGTTTGTTCCTTTTATTTGTTCTAGTCAGACACCCTAGCTCAGTCGGTAGCCTATATATCTACTGAGCCGAGCGTCCCGGGTTCGATTACCGGCATGGCCGAAACATTTATCAGTAATCAAATGTGGGTTTCTCCTGTCACTGTTATGAATTAATGGCCGGGTGCTGTGTGCTACGTCTGTTCTAAATTTAGATTTAAGTTAGTTTATAAGTCGTGTTCTGATATAATCAGTCTGTTCAGAAAGTACACATTGAATGACTCGAAAAAATCAAAATATTTTGTTCTAGTTCCTTTTTCTTATACCTTCTTCCATTTAAAATAAAACTTACCTAAAAAAAAAATTAAAATCGGTTGAAGAGATACAAAGCAAATAAAAAGTACACGGTTATTTCCATTTTTTTAAACTGAAACATGAGTAGTTGTTATTTGTTTTCCACCCCTTTATCTTCTAAACATCTTTCTTCCCCACCAGCAGCCACAAGTCAATCAAATGTTGTCACACAGTTATATGAGTGCTGTTAGTAAGAGAGAGAAAGTTAGGGTCTATGGTTTAGCTGACTATTATTAGAGCATGTTATTACAGCAATGATTAGAAAGGGGTTGCAGAAATAAAACATCTCATTAAATATCCTTTACACATTTTATGATAAAAGTAAATATATAGTATTCTCAATGTACCACAAGGAAAACTCAGTGGCGGCTAGTGAAATGTTTCCAAGCATGGCTGGGATGTACTTGTAGGTAATATTACAGCAAGTTTGTATTAATAACTGATCATGCTTGACAAGTAGTTCCCCCCGGGGAAACACTCCACCTGTCACCACTGTGCGATTTACGTTGGATGGAAAGGATGGGTTGGTCCGTTATCGCTAACCACCCATTTGCTTGGTATAACTTGGGGCCATTTTACATATATTTAAAAAAAATGGTCTGATTTGAATCTAAAGAAAACTTTATTTTGCATTATGTTACAAATTATTATTATTAAATTGATAAATTCCAAATATAATATTATAAAGTGAAAAGAGGTTTCCTTATGTGTGTGTGTGTGTTTAGATATTATTTTAAATAATAATTATATATAATATTGCCGTGTCGAACATAGAATGACACCAATTCAATATACTCGTGATGAGAGTCTCATTGTTCGAATGATGAGCTCAGAACGGATCCAGACAGGAAGCAGGTAGTGTAATGGATGTGATTGGTCGATTAGTGTACTCTGGGAGTAGTATAGTATTTGGTTGAGCCTTAATCCCCTTTAGTTTCATAGGCCAATTTGACAGACCTTTAATTCTCCTGTCAAAAGTGTCATGAGCTGATATGATCAACGTTGCCTTCTCCTGTTAAAAGTGTCACGAGCCAATATGATCAATGTTGCCTTCTCCTGTTAAAAGTGTCACGAGCCAATATGATCAACGTTGCCTTCTCCTGTTAAAAGTGTCACGAGCCAATATGATCAACGTTGCCTTCTCCTGTTAAAAGTGTCACGAGCCAATATGATCAACGTTGCCTTCTCCTGTTAAAAGTGTCACGAGCCAATATGATCAACGTTGCCTTCTCCTGTTAAAAGTGTCACGAGCCAATATGATCAACGTTGCCTTCTCCTGTTAAAAGTGTCACGAGCCAATATGATCAACGTTGCCTTCTCCTGTTAAAAGTGTCACGAGCCAATATGATCAACGTTGCCTTCTCCTGTTAAAAGTGTCACGAGCCAATATGATCAACGTTGCCTTCTCCTGTTAAAAGTGTCACGAGCCAATATGATCAACGTTGCCTTCTCCTGTTAAAAGTGTCACGAGCCAATATGATCAACGTTGCCTTCTCCTGTTAAAAGTGTCACGAGCCAATATGATCAACGTTGCCTTCTCCTGTTAAAAGTGTCACGAGCCAATATGATCAACGTTGCCTTCTCCTGTTAAAAGTGTCACGAGCCAATATGATCAACGTTGCCTTCTCCTGTTAAAAGTGTCACGAGCCAATATGATCAACGTTGCCTTCTCCTGTTAAAAGTGTCACGAGCCAATATGATCAACGTTGCCTTCTCCTGTTAAAAGTGTCACGAGCCAATATGATCAACGTTGCCTTCTCCTGTTAAAAGTGTCACGAGCCAATATGATCAACGTTGCCTTCTCCTGTTAAAAGTGTCACGAGCCAATATGATCAACGTTGCCTTCTCCTGTTAAAAGTGTCACGAGCCAATATGATCAACGTTGCCTTCTCCTGTTAAAAGTGTCACGAGCAAATATGATCAACGTTGCCTTCTCCTGTTAAAAGTGTCACGAGCCAATATGATCAATGCTGCCTTTTGTTAAAAGTGCCATTAAAAGTAAGTTCAGTGGTTAAGAACCAATGTAAAAAATGTTAATGAAAGAAGAAAAGGTTATTAAGTATATTTAATAAGAAGAACAGTTCAGTGTAGAACTAATCCCCAAGTTTGTTATCTGGATCTAGAAAATGGCCACTTTGTGTCCTGTTGAGATGAGTTTTGAATTCTCATGACTTGCACTCATCGAATTAGCTAATTACCTGATCCATTATCTGACTAATTGTAGGACTTAGGTTGATTTAAATCATTTTTATGTTTCCTGACCTTAAAAACTTCATAACTCCTTCTGATACAATCATATAAATCCTGATTTTTATAGGAAGCCCACATTATACCACCAATGTTGATTGAAAGTTACTAAATTTGTCATTCTACAAATATATTTAATTTGATCTATTAGTTATAAAGTTCACCTAAAAAGTTATCAAAAGCTTCCAATAATACTTCCTTATGGACAAGTGTATAATTTATCTTTATATAATTAACTAACCGAGCAAAGATTGTAGATAACACTGTAGTATTTCTTTTCCGCCATTGTGGGAAACTTTGTTTTCAGTTTTAAAAATAAAGGGCTTCCTATAAAAATCAAAATGTAATAAATGAGTGTCCTATGATCCAATAAATATCTAACATTCCTCCCTTTTCCACATTTTAAGGGTGTTTTTGATCTATTAATTGATATCAGCCAACCGTCGACCAGCAGATTTACTGTAAGAACCAACATTGCTATACTATTTCCCATGCTTGTGAGTAAGCGTGTGGTTGTGAAGTGTGCACTTAGGTGTAAAGTGTGCAGAAGAGTTATGCGGTAACATTGCCTAGCAGAGAAGTGGCCGGAAACTATTGCTCTTTGTTGGAAACAGCGGAGTAATAGAGCAGACATTCTTCACTGTTGTTATAGGATTAGATTATTCCATGCAATCCCCCCCCCC
>CABFVX010000920.1:179210-195119 GCA_902151425.1 Timema shepardi
CTGCTCTTCAAATGGATCAAGGTGGTATTTTTGAGTGAAATGCTGCTCTTCAAATGGATCAAGGTGGTATTTTTGAGTGAAATGCTGCTCTTCAAATGGATCAAGGTGGTATTTTTGAGTGAAATGCTGCTCTTCAAATGGATCAAGGTGGTATTTTTGAGTGAAATGCTGCTCTTCAAATGGATCAAGGTGGTATTTTTGAGTGAAATGCTGCTCTTCAAATGGATCAAGGTGGTATTTTTGAGTGAAATGCTGCTCTTCAAATGGATCAAGGTGGTATTTTTGAGTGAAATGCTGCTCTTCAAATGGATCAAGGTGGTATTTTTGAGTGAAATGCTGCTCTTCAAATGGATCAAGGTGGTATTTTTGAGTGAAATGCTGCTCTTCAAATGGATCAAGGTGGTATTTTTGAGTGAAATGCTGCTCTTCAAATGGATCAAGGTGGTATTTTTGAGTGAAATGCTGCTCTTCAAATGGATCAAGGTGGTATTTTTGAGTGAAATGCTGCTCTTCAAATGGATCAAGGTGGTATTTTTGAGTGAAATGCTGCTCTTCAAATGGATCAAGGTGGTATTTTTGAGTGAAATGCTGCTCTTCAAATGGATCAAGGTGGTATTTTTGAGTGAAATGCTGCTCTTCAAATGGATCAAGGTGGTATTTTTGAGTGAAATGCTGCTCTTCAAATGGATCAAGGTGGTATTTTTGAGTGAAATGCTGCTCTTCAAATGGATCAAGGTGGTATTTTTGAGTGAAATGCTGCTCTTCAAATGGATCAAGGTGGTATTTTTGAGTGAAATGCTGCTCTTCAAATGGATCAAGGTGGTATTTTTGAGTGAAATGCTGCTCTTCAAATGGATCAAGGTGGTATTTTTGAGTGAAATGCTGCTCTTCAAATGGATCAAGGTGGTATTTTTGAGTGAAATGCTGCTCTTCAAATGGATCAAGGTGGTATTTTTGAGTGAAATGCTGCTCTTCAAATGGATCAAGGTGGTATTTTTGAGTGAAATGCTGCTCTTCAAATGGATCAAGGTGGTATTTTTGAGTGAAATGCTGCTCTTCAAATGGATCAAGGTGGTATTTTTGAGTGAAATGCTGCTCTTCAAATGGATCAAGGTGGTATTTTTGAGTGAAATGCTGCTCTTCAAATGGATCAAGGTGGTATTTTTGAGTGAAATGCTGCTCTTCAAATGGATCAAGGTGGTATTTTTGAGTGAAATGCTGCTCTTCAAATGGATCAAGGTGGTATTTTTGAGTGAAATGTTGCTCTTCAAATGGATCAAGGCGGTATTTTTAAGTGAAATGTTGATCTTCAACATGGGACAAGATGGTATATTTGAGTAATGTGGATAAAACTAAATAAGTGATATATTTTTTTCTTGTGCCAGTGCTTTTATTTTTCCAACATTCTAAATGATCCAGGGCTAAACTTAATAAACCGTGGATGTATTTTTGTTTAAGTAATCAATTATTTAGACAAAAGTTAATGTTTCAAGTTAGATAGTTATTTAAAATCAAAAAGCTGACTGTGTGTTTAAAAAAAATTTATATCTAGGGCAGTGCAAAAATGATTATTCATGCATCAGACCTGTGCAAAGAAGGAACCCATGCATTCCCGGTTGCGGCCGAGTCAACACAAGGACAGCCTAGATATGTTACGAGTCTGAGAGGATATACAGAGTGTCGTGGTAGTGTGTTGTGTGCTACACAAGAGACTCACAAGTGTTTGTGTTTGGGGTACCAGGATCTTTGTCTCTCCCTGTTAGCACGTTCGTGATTCATGGCTCATCTGTCATGACACTGTCAGTGTATACTCACAATGTTTGCTGAATAAATACAATAATCCAAGGAATAATAATATCTATACATATTTTGTTTGTGTCACACGATTTCCCTCGGAATCAGCAAGGAAGAGTCACATTTTATTCAGGTGTTGCTTAACAAAGAAATTGCCCTAGTAAAGTTATAAAAAAATCAACAATAGGATAAGACAGTTATTTTAAGTTTTGTATATTTAAAATCACTTAAACATATTTGTATCCAAAATATGATTAGTATTTTTTAATACAAAATAATATTTGGGTTAAAAAATAAACAAGTTCATTTAATAAATATGTTTGCAAAGAATCTTCAACATAGATTACTTTTTCCAGTTTTTTTATACAATGTTAATAAGAACTGAGAATCGTCCAAGATTTTTTTTATGGAAAAAAAGATTTTTTAAGCTTTTCTTGCTTATGATGAAGATTCTTATTAACATTTCATAACGGACAAGAGAGAAATACAGCCCCACAATGCATTGTGAGTGTTATAAGCAGATTTCACACAGCCGCAACCACCGTAGAAGTTCATGCAAGAACCAGACAATCATGCGAACCATAACCGAACAATGCTACCAACAGACATGAGCAGAAAAACAGAAAAAAAGGCAATAAAAGTTTTGGTTTTTTTTTTTGCGGCGAAACAGCCACATACAAATATATGCACCCCAAAACATGAATTCTCTTGTTCAACAAACTAAGATATAAATTCATTGAAGCAATTTTAAAATATCATACTTTAATGCGAACAAGAAAACAAAATCATGCTTCAACAAATCGACTGATAACATTTTTTAAAGAATGAGATAATCGATAAATTAAATTTATGTCAGATGATATAATTGAAAAATAGGTAACACAAAGGAAAAATCAATTACTAACAACAAACTAAACTTAGTTGAAATTATATTTATTAACCAATCCAAAAATAATTTTAAACCTTTTTTGTTAAATAACTTTTTTTAATCATTTTAATTTAATTATTTTTATCAAATCTGTGCAATTCGAGGCAATCACAATTTTCTTTGTTTCAAATGTAAGTTTTACTTAACCACACAAACCACAGAGTAATTAATATGAACAGTAATACAAACTTGTATTTGTTACAATATCAACTATCAACAATAATTCAAATCCATTTTGGCAATGAGTGCTAACATTTAAAAGATCGAGCAAGTCAAGTTTACGTTAATAATTTTCCAGTGATTTACATTTAATAAAATACAGTAGAGTCTCAATTATCCAGGGTGCTAAGGAATAAAATTGGTCCGAATGAAAAAAAAAAGTATAGTCCCCGGCGAAAAGCTTTTTTTTTTATTTGCTTTTAAAATATCATACACTGTTTTATAACCAACTATAAACTCATTGATTAAAGACTTCATCGACAACCCTTGTTAATTTTTTGTAATTATTTCATGTTTTTGTTCTATAGTACACAAAGTACATGAGATAGTAGAGGAAGCAAGACTGAGATGGTATGGGCATGTAATGAGGATGTTGGAGTACCTGAGATAGTAGAGGAAGCAAGACTGAGATGGTATGAGCATGTAATGAGGATGTTGGGGTACATGAGATAGTAGAGGAAGCAAGACTGAGATGGTATGAGCATGTAATGAGGATGTTGGGGTACATGAGATAGTAGAGGAAACAAGGCTGAGATGGTATGGTCATGTAATGAAGATGTTGGAGTACATGAGATAGTAGAGGAAGCAAGGCTGAGATGGTATGGGAATGTAATGAGGATGTAAATAAAAAAGGATGCCAAAGAAAATGCTGGATGTAGGTAAAAAGACCACAAGGGAGGCCAAGAAAGAAATGGAAAGAGCAGGCAACAGAAAGTGTGCAAGTGAGAGAAGTAGAATGGAATAAATTAACGGAGGAAGATTGATGGCAGGATAGAAGAGGATGGAGGCATTCATTAAACTGACCTGGCCACACGCTGGAAACAGTTGATGATGTGAGTAACTATCTGACTCCCACTAGTATTGTCACTGTCATCCAAAATATTGTGAAAACAATGATTATTAACAATTACTTCAATTAAGGGAAGTAATTGTAATATCACCTCTATCTTACCCCCTTCAATTTATCTGAATTAACATATATTTCAAAAATTATGTTTTTAAAATGTTATTAAAAAAAATAACATAATTTTTAACGCCCCATTTAATCCAGAGCCCAGTTAATGCGACCCCAGATAATCAAGTCTATGGTACAGTATATTTGTGTAGTGAGTTACAAGTGTAATAACTTTTTAAAACACAGCAATCAGAGATTTTTTACTGTCAAAAACAATGAGAAAATTTAAACCCCAAATTATTTACACCTGCGATTAAAACATGAAATAAAGAACATATTTATAACTAAAAATCGTAAAAATTTAACAGATATATTGTATATTCTTTAGTATTAACTTAGTTTATACAGTAGGGCCTACTTTTAAAATGTCTCACATGGAAATATTGTGAAAGTTGTCATAAGATTTTACAATTTATGAGCGCAATTTAAATATATTTGCTTGTTGATTTAAATAAAAGCAAGATACAAAACAAAATTTCAACTTGATAAATTAATATATTTGACTAGAAGCAAAGAAAATTGTGTCTTACCAGATTTAATTCCTTTCCATAGCAATCATCCTTTCTAAAAATATGTAATCCCCCTACCCCCTCCCTCACCCCCCACCCTAGTAACCAGCCCTAGAAGTATGCATCCACCCAATCCTAGCAATATGCAACACAGTGCAAGTTGAACAACATTTACTACACAAAAGACGAGAGAGACACAGCCGGTGCGACAGAAACAGGGTGTCCCGAGGGACAAGTGACACTGACAATGATATGATCAATCCCTCACATTCTGGACAACTCCAACAGACAACTTTACATGTAGCCTTCTTCGTGTTGTAGCCATGCAACAACACAGAGTACATGTACCGTTTTCACTTTGACTGCTTGTAAAAGTCTCTGTGTTCCGAACAGAATGCGAGAGAATACACTTTGGAAAGGACACTCTGAGGATGTACCCTTACCCAGTCATTGAAGTCGATTACAATGTGTTCACAGAAGATAACAGAGGTTTTATTTAAACAAGTTTAAAATAAACGGTTTGAATGTGTTTTCAGCCCCCGTCAAAACCAACTGTTGACAGATGCTAGCGTTTACTGTATGGCAGATACAAGGATCATGGTTCAAACCTCTACTATAACCTAAAGTATACTTTATGAGACCAAGAGGGGAAGTACCACACGATTGTCAAAATATTTGCCGCCATTTTATTCACAGACCACCAATAAGGCACTGCCGATCTTTACACTATTCTAGTCAGCGAGTTCTGTAACCGAGAATAAGGTAAAGTATTTCCCCCCGAGTTTGTAAAGGTAAAGATTTGTTATCATTTCGACTGCCAAGGGTAGATCGTCAGCGAACCGAAAGTGTATGATTGGTCGCATCCAATGTATTGCTCTTAACCATGTTGTGGGGGGATATGAAGGCAGGACTACACGAGAGAGAGAGAGAGATGGAGTTTTGGATAGTACGTCACCATTTAGTTACTGTATTGTTGCTTTACTAACAGGAAGACACTACGCTTCATGCTGTAAGAGAACAGATGTCAGTGAGAAGCAGTTACTACCTCAGAGACTTAAAGGTGTAGTCCATCACACTTTGATTAGCTAGTTATAACATCCATTTGATTTGGGGTTTAGTGTCAATTTAAAACAGTAGTTAGTAAAGTTATAAAGATTCATAACATCAGGAATGTTATTGACGTGTCGATTAGGTAAATAAAAAAAAGCTTATTAAACTATTTATAAGTTGCAAGTAGCAATCATTTGTGTATTTTAAAATATTTTTTCCATCAGTTCAAGTTAAATCTGGATAATGTTAACGTGAGAGCTTCCAATAATGCTATAGATTATTTTTTATGAATATAAATGTTAAAAATATTAATATCTAACTAATCGAGTCTAAGAAAGACTACACCCTTGAAGTAGATTATTAAAAGTTTACACTCCCTAATTTGAGCCTTAAAATCTAAATGCAGCTTTTCCGAAATGGGCCAGGGTCTTAGTTTGGCTACCATTCGTTTAAAAAAAAAATTAAAAAAAACAATTCCAGAATCTTTCGAAAGAATTTTGAAAAACTACAACACAAAAAATAGATGCAGAGGTTTATTCATTGTTATTATTATTATTAGTAGTATTTAGTTGAGAAACAATGGCTTGAGGGAGATCACGCTGACTATTTTTTAAACGGAAACCAATTTTAGAGAAGGTAAGATAAAAAAAAAAGGAGGAGGAAAGCACATTTTTGAGAAAATTCAAGAATAAGACTACTGGTATATACCGTGTAACAGTGAGCTGTGAAGAGCTATCTTGCATGGATAGTAGACAATAAGTGCTCAGGTTTTTATCAACTATACTTTCGTTAAAAAAAGAAAAAAAAATTAATCCTGGTGGGAACATCAAGCAGAGTGGTTGGCGCGACCTTGGTCAACACTTTGATCAAGGGATGCACAAAATATCTCAATTAATAATTAATTTATAATGTATATCAAACTTGGAAAATACATTTTAAGTTAAAAAAAAAAATTGTGAGTAAAATATAATAATACTTTGAATGTTATTTTTAAGCTGCTTGTTAATTATATATGAAAACATATTCTCTTTTAGCATTCAAATTTTCTGTATTAAACTTCTTAGTGCGGTTCACTTCTTGTGTTTTAAGAGACTAAGAGAGATATAAAGAAAGAAAGAAAGATATAACTGACAACGAATGTGGCAGTCACATGTGAATCAACATATTCAGTTTGTCGCTATGAAACTTTCCGACTAATCGGTGCAAAGAGACTCTTCCGTATTGCTTTTAGCTCCGAGTGAAATGAGTTGAAAACGGACGAGCGAATAACGCAAAAATGGTTCATCCATACGGCTTGATGACCCACAGGAAATGGGATTGTGGGAGTTGGTATGACGCCTCGCATGGAAAGTGGCCTCAACTGCTGCCAACCTGCTTTTTTTAATACTAAAAATACTGTTTTCAAATAATTTTTTATTAAATACCAAAAACAATTGATTTTCTTAATTTTTTTGGCAGCCCAAACTAAAATACGATTTAAGGTAAAATCACAATAATTTTCAATAATGTATTTTTTGTGACCACTCTGTATGAGAATTGAAAGATCTGCATTGTGATTCTAGTTCTCTGGAGTTCAAATCCTGGAGGTTTTTTTTATATCAAATCGCGGCTTTGGTTTAGTAAAGTAAGCAAGCTCAATTCTAATTTTACAATTATTACGGATCACTTTAATAAACATATCAAGTTTTAATGACACGAGTAATTAGTTAAAAATATAAAAATTAGTGAAAATTATTTTGATATGGAGTAGTTTTTTTTAAATGGTCGATAGTAATTTCTTAGTATGAATAAAAAGTTGTTTTTGTATATATTATTACGTTGATTTTACTGAATAAAATTATGACTGATAAAAAAAACTATGTTAGTAAATGTTTCAATGATGATTGAATATTGGATTATAGAAAATATTTGATTAAAGTTTATAAAGATATTTTATAATTAATTGGTTTTAAAATTTAAACTTTATGTCATTGAAAAGTTAAAATACAACAACTTAAAACCATATTTATATTTTAATATACTCTGGTGAGCAATAGAATAATTGTACGAGCCTGGTACTCAATATTTATCTACGCTGTCGACACTTTACCAATAAAGATTTAATATATAACTATTTTGTCGCATAATAAAACCAGTATTACATTTTACGTTTAAACACTAAAGTAAATTGCCTGTGGCCGCAATTTTTATATAAAAAATAATAATTTAATAATGGCAAGATTAAGAAAACCAGCGACCAGGTTGTCCAACAAACGCTCGTAGGTCTGTTGGATTCAGACCCGTCGGTAGTCCCGAGTCTATCAGACCACTCAATAGGCTCTAATAAACTTCTATTTTGGTTTACACCCAGTCTACGTTTGTTCAAGGTTCAACACATGTAAATTAGTGAAACATGTAATAACAAACATACTACACTTTAGAGCAGTGGTTCCAGAACCTTTTAGAACCGTGAACCAAATTTTATAATTACAAACTTTCGCAGCCCACTTAACTTTAAAGAATGAGGGGGGGGGGGAAGGGAAGTGGGATAATTTTTTTAACTAAATTTTTAAATATAATTTTACAAACAAACTGATAAGGCGTGCTTGTTTCTTGAGTTTCTGTTGATTATGGCACTGACATGCCTGCCAAGGCCACAAACATAAAACCCGATTACGATATATGTATTATGCACAATCTTTCTTCCATTTTTCCACTTTAAGTTTCTTTCATTTTCCACTTTCCTATTATTATTTTTTTTCATAATATTTTGTTTTTATACAATTACAAAAATTTTCACAGTTTAAAAACTATTCCCAACCCACTAAAACTTGGCTCACAACCCACAGTTTTGGAACCACGGCTTTATAGCTTTCACTTCTATTGACTTATGTTACTGTTTCTAGTGTTTTTAGGACCGTCAATGACAACGACAATGATAATGACAATTGATGGATGGAGATAATATATTGCTTTAGCCATTGTATAGTTGAATGTTACTAGTTGTGTTCACTAGTTTACATAGATGTGCTCCACCAAGTAGGGACGGTACCGGCATCACCAGTGGTATGGACCGGTTTGTCAAGTGGTTCTAAACACAGTAAGTACTAGGAAGGTGACTGTACTACCAAAACTGCAATATTGTCTTGTAACAAGGAGGTTGTTGGAGGCGCCCGCCCGAGTGTCCACCGCGCCCCGCGGGAATAATCCAACACCACCACCCACGCCACAACCCCCTCCGGGGCCCAGCGACCAGTTCGAACCGGCAGACTCGAGCGAAGGGCTGTGGTAGCTGTCGCTGTACGAAGCCGTGCTCAGGCACTTGTGCAGCTGTTTGCGGGTACCTTGCGACTTGGACCTGCGCACGGGGTCCGGTGGTCGAGAGCGGGGGGAGCTAGCCGCCGCCGCGACTGCTCCGATGGTGGCCCCGCCCGCCGTTGCAGCCTGTTTTCCCGACGTGGGGCTCACGCACACACCGTTTATCTGGGGGGAGAGACCAGCAGGGGAGGATAGGAAGGGCCCGTCCCCCCCGACACAGCTTGTCAACCACCGGGGCCTCTCCTCCACACGACTAACGGGGGTCACTTTACAACTAAACAATCTCTTACATTTGACATTGGGTTTATCAAAGACTTAACCTAATAAAGAAAGGATGAGCATCAGTGTTTGGTGAGGGGTTTGATCGCTCGCACACCTTAGTTCTAAGACACCAATTAGCTTAAGGAGGGGTGTTCACATTTCCAGAAGATAAACTCTAGTATCAGTATTCTGTAAAAGTGTGTGTTTTAGAAGAGTTCAAAGTGATACAATAACATTAACGCTTCCTTATTTGGAACATTACATTAAGCGCACTAATTATGTCCCGCGTCAGCTTTATTCCTCGCCTGAGTCCTCGAGCACAAAACAGAAGAACACCAAGTGAGGAGACACAAGATCTCCCTCTTTGTCATCTTATGTGTGCCTACATGATGGGTTACACGAACAAAACAGATCCTGGCCAAGTCTTTAGTTCGTGTCGGTGAAACCCACCCATGAAATAATTCTAACTAAATTGTAACATTTGCAATGACAAATTTATGAAAAATTGTTTATCAATTTCACCTTCTGGGAATTTATTTGTTAAAGATAGTAAAATATGTAAATTTTTTATTACTTTATTTTTTCATAAATAAATTTAAAAGATATATATACAAGGTCCACGAAAAAGGTGTCTGGGATTCTATAATTAAATATTTTCATAAATATTTGAAAGATTTATATAATGTTTGCTGTGAACAATGTGGCAGCACTGCAGAATATGTTGCTCATTTGTTTCATTTAACGTATATTACTCAATTATTTCCATAGCTATTTTATTATGAAATGCTGGAAACTTTTTTTTTTTTGACGATCGAGTAGGCCCTATACATAATTTTTTAATAGTAATGTATAAGTTGCTCTTCTATTCCCGACCCTAGGAACACTAATTCTAACAGTAAGCTGGGAGGGGGAGCTGTGAAAGTCAAAGGGTCATAGAGCCCTCGGTCATCTGCGAATCGAGCGCTACACCGACACAGTGGTGACATCTAGAAATACAGAAACTACAACCCCTGGAAATAAGATTTATTACAGGAGCAGAATATTTGTGCA
Source organism: Timema shepardi (assembly GCA_902151425.1). Lineage (NCBI taxonomy): Eukaryota > Metazoa > Arthropoda > Insecta > Phasmatodea > Timematidae > Timema > Timema shepardi. The sequence goes on from CABFVX010000920.1 coordinate 189,274, forward strand.
GTCAGCTCAAGCCAGGACATAATTACATTAATATATATATATTTTATAAAAAAATATTATAACATATATTTAACTTTTTATATTATAGAAAATATGTTTGAAAATATAAATGTAGTTTGTTGCGAGACTTGAGCCAGGGAATGAATTCTCTGTACAGTTGTTAATTTGTGAACCATTCCAATTAATCCCACACAAGTTATTGCAACCAATAAGGAGTTTTTTTAGTGTCTCACATTTTAAAAAAGATGTCTTAGGGCCGGTTTTATAGTCAGGCTTAGCGCGCCTCAAGCGCAGCACTACATCGAGTACAAGACAATACCATTCCGTTCCTTCCCGGTCTGGTCTAGGTAGGTGTCTTCTTGTATTTAGTGTAGCACTGTACTTGAGGTGTACTAAGCCTCACAGGGAAACTGGCTCCTTTAATTAAGATTAAAAAAAGATGATTAAATCAAGGTAATTAATTTAAATGAAATATATATTTACAAAAGCAACATAAAAGTATAAAACACATAAAATGAAAGTTTGAGAGAATAAAAAATATTGAAAAAAAATATAGGTAAGGTGATTTAAACAAACATAAATAATGTTAGGAGAGTTTATAAAGTGTGTGATATAGGGAAGCAGTGCATTTGAAGGATCTGTGAGTGTGTTAGTGGGTGAGTTTTGAAAGGTACCAGTCGATAGACAGAGGGTGTCGAGGGGAGGGGATTGGGGGGACAGTTTAAAACATTGATAAGAAAATTAAAACTTCGCTAGATACAAACATAATAGATCAAATATTATGACCCGAAGAATGGTTAACATTGAGTGTTCAAGAAACATTGCATTCTGGGACCGAACGATGAATTTTATTGCGGCGGGGAGAAAGGGAATGTTAAGGTGAGAGTGATATTTTTTTTAAACCAATCATCCACTGAATTTGATCAAAAAGAGAGTTGTAAATTGCAGGATGACAGGTCAATATTCCAGACCCTTGATAATATCATGAGCTGGAGCAAACAAAGAAATTAATATAAAATATAAAACAATAATCAGACTTTGATACAAACGTTCTACTAAGAAAAAAATCAAGGGTGCGCAAGTAGGCATTTTTCACTTTGAGTCGAGTGAAAACAAGATTTTTTCGAATTTGAGTAGTATTAGAAATATTTAAAGTTGAATTTCTATAATATATTCATACATAAACCATAAATAAGTACAAATATAATTTTTCTAGAATTCCATTTTCTTGTGAAAAGAAAAAATCAAACAAATTTGAATTTTTAAATAAACTTAATCTAAATGTACAGATTTTAAATCAAAAAAGGTAGTATCAAGGGACTCTTATTTGCTATGAAATTGTTTAAAATTGAATAAAATTAATAAGACAAGGAATTTTTGAAAAAAAAGAATTGAAAATTCCACATGCTCAAATTTTTCTAGTTTTGTATAAAACCTTCTAGAATAGTTTGAGCAGCTGCTAAAGCTCGACTCAAACTCAAATTTTTGAGTACTCGCACACCATTAAAAAGACTTATTATTTTTTTTACCATTATTTCAATCATTTTTAATAGCCGTTAAATAAACCATACAGTTTTAATAGTGAATTTTGGCCAATCATTCAATTTTATTTCAAAAGTACGTTCATAAAAAAAGAATATTAACAGATGGAATTCCAGGCTTTATGAGGGTTTATTTTACTGGTAACTTTGTGCAGTTTAATTGTTTTATTTGCAGTGCGGTTGTGAGCGAGTGTTGCAGCAAGCCGAACATGTCAATGTTAAACACTCACCAGTTAGCAATCCACGACAACCATTCTAACCTCGCTACTCCCACTAGATCCGACAGCAGGCAAGAACGTTCCTTGGGGCTGTGGCCGATAATATTTTAACTACCGGAGCGAGTCTTGGAAAACGCCACCACGGCACATTTTTGGATCATTTTTCAGTGATGCATGCGTAGGGATGTGATATCGAAAGAAAAAGTATCAATACTGTACTCATTTAAAATATCAGAAGAAAAATATTGATACTGTACTAGTATCAAAAGAAAAGTATTGATAACAGTAAACATAGGTATCAAAATTTTAATCTGGAATTTTTTTTTTTTATCAAATAATAATTCCAACTTTTGCATAGCAATAATAATCATATTTTCATATTTATTTAAACACCGAAAATTATAATGATTCAACTATATTATAGTATATAGACTTTAGTTCGTCTATGTCATGTGTTGGAACTTGGAAAGTTTGATAGATAATATTGTATGATGGATATTATAAAAGATTTTACCATACCAGCTTTCAAAATGTCTATGAAAATGTAGGCTGATGGAGAGTTATTTAATAGCTAAATATGACTAGTAATATATTTTGTCAACCTATTTTGTGCCCTTCTTTAACCATAGTTAAACATTTAATCTAAGCATAAGTGAAGATAACCAAAAAGTTATTTTTTTTACGATACTGATCCGATACTGGAGTGTGAGTACCAATATCAATAAAATTTACGGGAAAAAAGTATCAATTAAAAATATACTAGTATCGAAAGGAAACTATCGATATTAGTAAAGTATTGATACTTTTTTTCACATTCCTATGCATGCACTGTGCGGGACTATATAAGAATGTAGAGTCTTGGTTGCATTTATTGAGTTTTCCAAAAGTGACATAATCACTTTTAACAAGCAAGTGTGATGTGTACTCGACCAAGTTGTTGTGACAGATTTATACGGTTTGATACTGGAGGATAGCGAGCCAGCCAACCAGGTTACAGCTCCGATGTACAATAATTACAAACCACCACAAGCCTTTGCAGACATGAGAAAGGGACCAGTTCTCTAACGCTCCTCTCTCGAGCTCCCAGTGACAGGTTTATAGGAACAAGTTACCTCTTGACCATATAATTTTTTTTTAACACCTCGTCTTACTATTTGTTCGGCTTGTATGCAAATGTACTTTAATGTTTTAGGGATGAGTAAGGTTGAGATTAGAGAAATAATACCCACATTTGCATGGAGGGAGAGGGGTTAATTGTTTAGGGAAAACTACCCCAGTACACCCAACTGCGATTGAATCCCGATCTCTCTGTCATTGGCAGTCTAGTGTAGTGTGAGAGTGACTTCTTGGATCATGCAGTCACTTAAGTGGGTGAAGGAATTTTATTTTAATATGAATTTAAAAAAAAAAACTATCTGGTATAAAGATTTATTTGTTAGAGCAGGTTTTTTCCTTTAGAACTTTAAACAATATAACAAATAATTTACCTTTATCATCCATGTCAAGCCATAAAATATTTTTATTAGAATGCATGTATAAAGATAGTTTTACAACAGTTACAAAAAAAAAAGAAGAATAAACCCCTTCCTGCTCCCGAACTGGTTCCTTTTCTCATACATGCTTTATCACACACATGCATAGCTTCTTCATGGGTGTGATGTGTTGGATTGTTAAGATTGTTTCATGTGTGTCCAGTGAACCTCACGTGCATGACCACATTACTTTTAGTTTGTCAACAACAAGTTTTAAATGGTTTTGTTTACAAGACATTCGAAAGGAATGTGATGCTTAGAACTGGAGAGCCGTTATGTTTAAACATGAACACGCTATTTATATGATCTTGGAACGCTCCTGTCAAACTAACAAGCTTACCCGCATCTTGCCAACTGTCGGGCCACTATAAAACCCCAAACATAGCAGTTCTACCACTACACCAGACTAGTCTACTACTAGACCAACCCCTCAACATATTATGGTGGTGTTAGTTTAGAGTGAACACAAGGCCGCGGGGGACTTACTGAATCGCTTCATGAGCCCGCCGAAGGAGGCGGGAGTGATGTCTTCCTTGCCCCGCAGGTCATACACCCACTGCTCTCCTCCCCCCTTGCACAGCTGCGGCTCATGATGATGATGATGACTGGTGTACTTGATGTTGGGCACTGAAAGGAGTCTCACATCCCTCTTCTCTACACGCTCCACCACCACCATCGAGCGTTTCTTGCCGTCGCGACGCGGGGGACGCAGCGGTCTACCGTCCGCGTCAAACAGAGGCAGGTCCATGGGACGGCTGGGCCTCTCGGGGGCCTCCGGCCTCCCTTCCACTTTAGGGGGTTCGCTTTCTTCTTTGTCTTCCACCTCCTTCACAATAAGACATTCCTCGGCCAGTTCTGCCTCCTCGATTGCCTCTGGAGATGAGTCAGTGATGCTCTCCACCTTGAGGATCGGAGTCTCCTCAATAATCGCCAACTCGTCATTTACATCGAGACTTTCTCCCGCTCCCATCTCAGAGAGGGTCTCATCTTTGACCAGCAGTGTTTTGTTGTCTTTGGTAACAGAGGTTTCCTTGTCGTGTACGGTTTCAAAGAGTGGGATGTTCGGTTTGTCTCCAAGTGTCTCCGGATCTGGGTCGGCACAGGGGCCACAAGAGAGGCTAGTTTCCAGGGGCAGTTCTCCCTCTATTGGGGATAGTATCGGTGGCGTAGAGTCTGTGGAGGCGCAGTAGAACACTGCGCCTCGCTTGTGGTCCGCCGAGAATGTGTGTTTCAGCCTTTGATCGACACGGCTCAGCTGCTTTTTCAGACTGAACCCCTTCCAGGCCGAGCTCCTTCTGCGCCCGTGGGGCTGTTGCAGTTCGGCCTTGGGCTCTGCACCCTCCTCCACCTCGTCTGGCGTGACTGCCTGAGAGGAGGCATTGGAGAGGTAGCCGACGCCCGGGGTCACGGAATCTCTTTCGTCGCCATCAAAGAGAGGCGTCGTCTTGAGAGGGCTACTTGCAAGGGAACTTGCGCTCGAGAGCACTATCGGGGCCTCCAGGAGTTTGGCCGAGTCTTTGTGGAGAATCTACAGTAGGGGTGGCATGCACAAGGTAAACGGGGTAAAGAAGATGTGTGGTATAGAAGGGGAGATAGAAAAAAAAAGATGAAAGAAAAAAAAAGAAAAAAATCAAAAAACACACACAGAAAAATGCAAAAAATTATAAAATAATGTATTTGAATGTTGTGTGGACAGAGGGTTGATTTTGACACTAATGGTGAGGGGTTGAGTGTGTCATCGGTGGAGAATACATCTACGAAACACTAATGCAAGAGTGATATTAGCATAATAATAATAATAATAATAATAGCTACTTTTAATCATCTTTCATCCGCACACTATGAAGGTAATGTAATTTGTTAAAATACTAAATATTGACAGAGACTAATACTGTTCAGTCCAGGGGTGAGGCTGACACACATCGGCCCTCTAGGGACATCTCCCGTGGATACTTGTGAGGCTGGCATTAACAAGTGTACAATTGATGGCACAAAACATGGACAAAAAATGGCAACAGCAGAAACATAGTATATAGTTAAAACAATAATTAAATGATGTATTAAAAACTTGATGGTTTAACCCCAGTAGAGGATTTTGCAAATAGTCTGGGAGATGTGTCTCCTGCACTAGATGGACAACAATTCTTGTTGCTCGGAATACAACGTTAACATATCCAGGATAAAGGTCATTGGGTGTCACTCACTAGCTTATTTGTCCAATGGTCATAGTGTAGTGTGTGAACCATGTTCCTCTGGTTAGTGGCAGTAGTGTTGAGTGTGAAATGTGTTCCTCTCTGTCCGGTGGCAGTAGTATTGAGTGTGAAATAAGTTCCTTGGTCCAGTGGCAGTAGTGTTGAGTGTGAACTGTGTTCCTTGGTCCAGTGGCAGCAGTATTGAGTGTGAAATGTGTTCCTCTCTGTCCAGTGGCACTAGTGTTGAGTGTGAAATAAGTTCCTATCTCTCCAGTGGCAGTAGTGTTGAGTGTGAAATAAGTTCCTATCTGTCCAGTGGCAGTAGTGTTGAGTGTGAAATAAGTTCCTCTCTGTCCAGTGGCA
>CABFVX010000920.1:197383-209405 GCA_902151425.1 Timema shepardi
GTGTTCCTCTGTTCAGTGGCAGCAATGTAAAGAGTGAACCGTGTTCCTCTGTTCAGTGGCAGCAATGTAAAGAGTGAACCGTGTTCCTCTGTTCAGTGGCAGCAATGTAAAGAGTGAACAGTGTTCCTCTGTTCAGTGGCAGCAATGTAAAGAGTGAACAGTGTTCCTCTGTTCAGTGGCAGTAATGTAAAGAGTGAACTGTGTTCCTCTGTCCAGTGGCAGCAATGGTGAACTGTGTTTATAAATTTATTGTAAAGGCCATATTGCATAATTATTTCTATTATGCTTTCTTGAACTTTTTCTGAGCATATGATATAGTTACAAAAATTTAATGTTCTCATATTTATTAAACTTGAGTCAATTTATAGATAAAACGAAGGTTATATTTATAAAGCACATGGGATATTATATACACAAGTTAACTTGAAAATGGTCTAATAACCACAGGCGACATTTTACACAACAAAGACTCACTGCTTGCTTTCATACAAGACTCTCTAAATAGCTTGTAGTATCTTGGGAGAGACAGTGAGAGCAGTGGTGATCCTGGTTCCAAATCCAAGTCACTACATTTTAACTGAATGACATCGATACTTGATGTTACACTAGCTATGCCATATTGCAACTAACCATGAGGGCGGGAAGATATGACAACATAAAATTAGCAACAAGAATTGTTGGCATTTATTAATAAATCGAAACAAAATGCCCATCTATTGATTTTAAAGATTATTCCATACTCTTGGCTCATACAAAACACACAAACACCCAAAAGAATACACAAACATTGGTACTAATGAAGTTGTATTGAAATACCCTGTTATGTTATTTTACCAATATAATTGATAACAGTACTCTTCTGTTATCCTTTAGCAGTGATCTTCAACCTTTTTTTTTATAATCAAGGGCCACTTTTTCCCCAACTAAAGTGTTGTGGACCCCACTTTACATAAAACATGTCGCACATAACCTAAGATTCCAATTTTATGTTTGTACAGTTGTATCAAATGTAATTTTGCCGTACTCTTAAAATAACCTAAAATCCAAAACAAATCATAATAAAAATGTGAAAAATAAAGTTTAAAACCAGGTTTAGTCTATGGCGAAGAAATTGTTACCCCATATAAAAAAATTGCTGTGAATTTTGTTTTGATTTAATTGTAATGAGATATTTGGCACTACTTTTTCTTTAACTAATTTCTCAATATTGGCCTTAATGCAAGATGTTCTCTTTCGAAGGAAGTTTTCTAAGTGGGTGTCAGTCAGTCGGTTCCTCAATTTCGACTTCACGATGTTCATCCTTGAGAAAAGTTGTTCACAGCTGTAGGTACTGCCTGCCAAAGAGTGATGCTGTGGGCAAAGCATGAGTTCGGAGGTTTGGAAATTGTTTTTCTTCAACATATTTTGAGTAGAATGTCAAAAAATCTACATTAATATATTTCAATTTTCAATCTGTATCACACTGCAATTCAATAAGCTCCATTTGCACATTGCTTGGCACGTCCTCAACATCAACACTAGATGGAGTGGAAAATATGTTGAACAAATTTTAATTGGATTTGAAATCTTAGAAATGCGTATCTAAATCGGACCTTAGATCAGTGAGTGCGTTAATGTAGTTTTCGTTGTTACAAACTTCACATTGGGATATTGTTGGTAAGTGTAACTTCACACAGACAAAGTTTGTTTTCAAATGCCTTCACTTGGTCAAAGAGGTTATGAATCAAACTATTTTTACCTTGTAGTCGTATGTTCAGGTCGTTTAGCTGCATAGACATATCAGTAAGCTATATAAAATAAGCCAACCATTCAGGGTCATTGAACTGATCCACAGGCTTGCTTGTACTTGCCATGAATTCACGAATTTCTTCTTCCAGGTCGAAAACTCTCTTCAGTACCTTACCTCTACTGAGCCAGCGAACCTTTGTATTAGAGTACATCACCGCACTATTGAGTCCATATCCTTAAAGCATGCATTAAATGTCCTGTGGTTCAATCCTTGGGATTTGATGAAGTTCACTATTTTTGTTATATCGTTGATAACATCTTTGAAGCACACACTTATAGCGCACAAGTTCTCTTGCTTCTTTCTGATCCTTCCCCAAACTCACGTGGCACACCTGCTGATCTTTTGCAGCACACTGATCTAGGCCATGCATTTTGTTAGCATCGAGAAACAAAATATTTCACTTTTGTTCAGATGTTTAGGTGAAGATATTGGTTTAAATGTTTAGGCGAAGATATTGATCAAGTATTTATATTCCTTGACTTTTCATTAGTTTAAAAAAATGTAATTTCTTGACTTTTACAGGTTTTCCCTGTCTTTAGCCACCATGAGCGTATTGTGATCTGAATTTCTACAAACAAGTAGATGAATAAATTATAAATAAATAAATTTTTCAGAAGATCAAAAGGCCTGACAAATGCCAGCCCAAATGCTCCAGACATGTCAGAAGAACACTAACTGGACTATTGTTCTGCTCTTTGCTGCTGGAGAAGGTTTTTATAGTGGGAATGGATAGGAATACATTTGTCTGGTCATTGTCCCTCCTTCTTTCAATGTCTGTTTGATACAAACATTTGGTGTCATTTGTTTCATTGCTTATAATTATATTATATTGATTTGTTTTTAAAGTAGGTACTTAACACTGTTTCATTCTTGAAATATTATTATAGTAGAGGCTCGATAATTGAAGTGTTGAAAGTTCGAGGTTCCGTTACGTCCGGATCGCCCAACAGAAAATCACAATGCTTGTGATATAGTTCAGTGTTGTGACACGAGAAGGGGCCGGTTGATAACATGTTTCTGAGAATGTATCCCTCGTCTCATACCTTTGGGTAGAACAGCGAGTTAAACCGCTTTGGTGGCCACATGGTCTAAGGCATCACTCTCACAATAGACTGGACTGTTGATGACGAGGAGATTGAGGTTATAATCCCGTTCGGGTGTCCTGAGCGTGGTTTTTACTAAATGGTTTCCCACACGGCTTCTGCGCAAATGTGGGTACATTTCCTCTAAATTCAACATACCCATTCATATAATTAGTACATAGGAATTTAATCTGAACAGGTAGTAAGATGAGACTAGGTATGTTAAGCTTCAGTAATGTTTACGTATTTCCACCTGTGTCAGCTGTGTGTGTGCTTTATTTACAGAGTTCAATCTTAATGTACAGTCATTGTATCTGGTATGGTCGACATGTTTTTGTAAATTTGGTTTATTGTGTAGTGACTTCTTTCCTAAGTGCTCTGAACTCACAATTTCCCTTCTCTACTAATTTCCCCCTTTATATATTGTACTATCAAAGTTCTCGGAAATCCGAGGTAGTTGCGGTCACGCACACCTTGAATTATAAAGACACTTGAATGAAATCAAATCATAAAAGAGATGAGCCTAGATATTTTCTGAATGTTTCTTTAAGCAAATATGCCATGTGGTGCTCTCTGCCAGAACCTGTTTCAACCTCTACCCATCACAACACCCGTGGAAGAGGTTTGGAATGGAGAACTTTCGCCCCTGGACCTGAAATCGAGGTGGATTGTTGTCAGGGTTGCAAGTAATGTTTCTTCTGGACGGATGTTATTATATTTCCTGTAGAGCTTACATTTCATGTCTGCACGCACTGGCGTGAAAAGCAAATCCTACTCAATATTCTGCACCCATTCTCAAAACTACCCCCTCAAGGTTAAGGGTGTACTAGACAACATCAAGGACCGGAGTTTTCAGAATCCTGGACTGGCATCAAGAATATGTTATCAAGTTTGTTTCTTAAATTTTACACAAAATTGTAGGGATACAAACTTAGGTAAAATATTACCAAAGTAATTTTGAAGTTTTAGAAATAAATCATGAAAAAAACAACTCAAGATGTTTATTAAAAAAAACATGTAATATTTTAAAGGAATTAGGACATTTATATTCTAGATACAGTGACAAGGATTCAGAAAGCTCATCTCCGCGTGGTGTGTTCAACCGAAGTGGAGTGTTTGCGCTCCTTTACCTCACCTGGTCTGTGCTCGGGGACCGACACCTTTCCTCCAGCTCTTTGTTGTTACCGCAACCCTCCGCGCCCTTCTTGGGGGACCGTGGCACGCGCTGGTAGGGGTCTGCTGCCCCGTACAAGTCGGGCGTCGCACAGTTCATCAGACAGGTCTTTTGGATAATGTCCACTATCACCAGCCCGCTCTCGTTCCCGTATGTCATCCTGCAAGGGTGAGAATTCTGTTGTCCTTACCGGTAGGTCAGAATACTGTTGTTCTTACCAGGAGGAGGTCAGAATACTGTTGTTCTTACCAGGAGGAGGTCAGAATACTGTTGTTCTTACCAGGAGCGGGTCAGAATACTGTTGTTCTTACCAGGAGGAGGTCAGAATACTGTTGTTCTTACCAGGAGGAGGTCAGAATACTGATGTTCTTACCAGGAGGAGGTCAGAATACTGTTGTCCTTACCAGGAGGTTATAATTCTGTTGTTCTTACCAGGAGGTTAGACTACTGTTGTTCTTACCAGTAGGTTATAATACTGTTGTTCTTACCAGGAGGAGGTCAGAATACTGTTGTTCTTACCAGGGTAGCTTGTGACGAAGGCTATAATGCTGGCTTTGATAAAGAAGAATCTGAATGCATTACAATCAGGAGGTCCAACATGCTAGTGACACATGTGTTCTTTCTATTATCGAAAGTACTTAGAAGCTACATTAGACCAATAAGAGTCTACAAGATGGTTGACTGGGGACTCGAAGCAGAGTGTTACGAGTCCACGATAATTAGGAGGTCCCCGGATCTGGTAGCAACGAGCATGTAAAGATCCAAAAACACGAGGCGCACTTACAGCCCGTACGACGAGTTGATGCTGAGCGCCGTGATGCTCCCGGGTAGTTCTCCATTGACAAAGGGCGTGAGGCAGACGATGTGTACCTGGAAACCTGGGGGCTTCTTCTGGGGACCTTGCCTCACGCGCAGTGGAACCCCCCCTTCTACTGGCGGCTGAAACAACCATAACGCACATTTGTTAGTTGCGCCAAGATAATGGAAAGGACGGTAGGATTCTAGAGTTAGTAAACCCGAATTTCCATGAACGGAAAAAGGATAGCCGTTTTAAGAAAAGAAAACTCTCTCAGTTCATATGACTAGGATTCAAACCCTGACACCTCCCCATAACTAGCAATCCAGTCTTAACACTAGTGAAGTTTTAGACCGGGCAACCCCCGATGCGAGTATTAAGTGGTAGATAACAAATTGAATTTTCTTATTACAAATATGATAAATCACTTAGATTTTTTTTTGGTTAATTTTTTTTAAAAAAACTTGGAAAATGAGGTTGGGGAGAAAAAAATCAAGGTAAATTATATTTTTATCAACATGTCTTACTAACTGTTCAGGTTATATGTATGTATATAAAATTATTCTACTAGGGTAGGAATGTGAGAGGGAGTATTTTAGAGGTAATCTAATCGCATTTGCGTGGACAGAGGGTGGCAAAACATTTAGGAAAAACAGCCCTCAGGACACCCGACCAGGATCTGAATCTCAATCTCCATGTCTTGGGACACCAGTCTAATATAAGGGTGACACCTTAGACAATTTGGCCACTGAAGCTGTAAGAAAAGTTAATCAGAGTAACTAGCAACACAATTTTTGAAAATGGTGAAATCATGAGATATAAAAAACTACTTTCTCATGCCAATTATATTATTATTATTATTATTATTAGCACCGCGTCTTACTACCCGTTCGGGTTGTACGCACTTACGCTAGTGTGTAATGGTAGGGTGATTGTGAGATGAAATGGAGGACCTACAGTTTAACGTGAGATACGAACCACGATGGAGGCCTGTCATTCCCCACATTCACAAGATGTCTTGTCAGAGATGAAGGAAGGATTTGGTAATCAGATAAATCTTTGCCGGGACCGGGGATTGAACCCCGGCCGCCAGCATAGAAGTCTGACACCTTACCCCTAGACCGCCAGGTCACCGACCCAATTATTATAAATATATTGAAAAATAAATACTGTCCAAGGACTGTACGAAAATCCTGCTGGCTGTATTATAGGGGTCCTTTAGGATATAGGCTTAACATACTTCTATTTGACAGTTAGTTATTTATATTTGAGGTATTTAATCTCCACTTTCTGAACCAAATGATTATATCAGCACACAATAATTTCTATGAGCGAGAGCAAAAATGCCAACCAATTTTTTTTCGGGATAGGTATTCTAATATACCTTTCAGGATTATTTTACATGCCACAATTATACATAAGACTGGAGGCTTTACTTCCCCCTCCGAAGAAAGTTGTGCTAAGGATTTTTATCGCTCAAGAAAAATCTGTTGGTCCCGGCTGGGTATGAACCCAAAAATATCGGGTCGCGAGGTGAACACTTTGCCACAAGACCACCGGTGTCAACGTCAAATACAGTCCTTGAAGCAATCCATTGGGGAGTGGACATCAACATGATAGAAATCAGCTGGTTCCATTACCAGTGATCGGCTTCGCTGGTCGAATGGTGTAAAGGTGTCACCATTGCTTTATAGCAGACTGCCGATGTGAGGGAGATCGAGGCTCCCAGTCGGATGTACTGAAGATGGCTTTTATTAAATGGTTCTCCACTATCTTTCCACACAAATGCCAATACACTTCCTCTAAATTCAACCTTCCTAGTCCCCAACACATTAGCGTAATTATTACATACACGTTTAATCTGAACAGTGAGTAAGATGCACTACTAATTATTTTTGTTAAATACCCGAGTGTCGGGCTCACTAGTGAGCCAATGCCGTGAGTTTAGACCTCTCGAATGTACAACACCTCACTACACTATATGTGTCTCTCCTCTTTCTGGTCACTCACCAAGCTAGTGCCTCGTATGAAACTTTCAGCAAACTGCGGCCATCGTCTAACGAAGCCCTTTATAGAGGGCGTCACATACATTTGTTTACATGAAACAGTTGCAAGACTCTACCTTCTTGAGTTCCCCGTCATTCCAATCTTTGGCGGCTAGGCTGGGGCGAGGAGGGTACTCGTAATCCGGCGAACAGTCACCCTCCTCCAACGTCTCGTACACTATCGGGATCTCCAGCGTCTAAGCCATGACACACACATATGTTAGAAGGATCAATCTTTGATGTCATGCCGACGTGTCGATAGATCACGACCACAGCCGAGACTGATTCATGGCTTCACATGAAATACAACTACAGCTCACAACAGGGTTAATTATTCAAGAACCATCCTGGGTTTGTGTTTGCATATGTAATTGGATGGTTGTTTATTAGAGTTGGGTCGATTCCACTACTCTTTGAACCTGAGTCTTTATTTTACTTTTTAATTATGAGCCCCGAATTCAAATTCGAATCTTGAAAAAAATTATGAAAACAAGAGGAAATATAAATATAATATAATAATATAAAATACAAGAAGTAAGTAAATGTTAACATTCTTTCTTATAACCCATTCATTGTAACATTAATTTGTTTAGTTAAATGTTAAATTATTGGTCTGGGGCCTGATTGTTGAGCTTGTTCTATAATTATGTGTGTTCTGAACTGGCAATAGGCAGTATTATAGTTTTATAATCGTGCGAGTGAACCTACACATGTCTCAGCAGTGGACTCCTGCTTGCGAAACTTGAAGAGTATGACATGACAACTGGCCCCGGCCACACACAGTTTCCTGCTCTCTGGACAGAGGGAGATCAACTGAATGGCGAAGGGATCTTCGCTCAGAGACGGAGGCTTCTCAAACACCTTCGCAGTCTTTAGCTTGTACAACACCTGCAGCGTCCCAGCAGATGCGTCCCAGAACTTTATACTGCCATCCGCATGCCTGCCGACATGACACATCGTAAGCATTTTCAGGACAAAGAGGTGGTAAACCATTTGATTAAACTCCTGTCGACAAATCATCTAATGACAGTTAAGTGTTGATAAATCCTTGATTAGAATTAACTGTTGATGAATCATCTAATGGAAGTAAAGTGTTGATGAATCTCCTGAGTATGGTGAAGTGTTGATCAACCCCTTGATGATAGCAATGTATTGATAAATTCTTTAATGATAACAAAGTTTTGATGAATCCCCTGATGATAGCAAAGTGTTGATGAATCTGATGATGATATTACAGTGTTGATGAATCTCCTGATGATAGCAAAGTTTTGTGTACCCCGTGATGATGATCTCGTTATAGCTGCAACTCGTGGGGCTCCACTCGCCCCCGCAAATGGGCCACTCTCGCTCGCTGAACTCTGGTCGCTGGCTCCCAGACCTCTTGTTGCCCCGCGTCCCCACGGAGTAGAAGGCGGGTATGAGGTCTGAGGGGCAGTCGGCCAAGTAGGTGCAGCAGGTAACGGCGCTCTCGTGCAGGTCCATGGGGTATGGGTTCTCGAAGCAGGGATAACCGGGGGTCAGGAGGTCGATCACCACAAGGTCATTCTGTAGGAGGACCACGATCCCGTACGGGTCCTGGAATTCTGCACAGGACATTTAAGATCAGGGCCGGGGGGGAACATTATCTGTTTAGAGTTACCAAACATTGAAGTTTTTGAGGGGCTTTATCCGTTAAGACAAAGAGGGGACCATCCCCTACCCCATGAAATGTTTTGAGAAATGGATGACTATAGAAGTTATTTATAGTTTGATGCAAGATCATCTTTCAGCTTTATATTCGAGAATATCAGAGGGGAGCAAACTAAATCTCCCCCCTCAATGTTTAGAATAATGTACGCCAGAGAGAGACAGTAAAACTAACTAATCCAAGGGAGGAAAATGAGGAGAGTGAATATCAAGACACGGCTCATCGCGGCAACACTTGAAAATAAGCCCACGCCATATAGGGCAAACGTGTACTGCCCTGGAATAGAACCAATTCTCCCCCGAGAGGATGCCGAGAGAGTCTCACCGCTGTTCCAAGGACTCTCGCAGAGTGTGACGAAGTCGACGACGTTGTTGTCCATCTCGAGGACTGTCGTGGTCTTGCCGTGGATAACAGTGATGCTGGGGGTGCGGCCCGCCTTGTCATAGGTCAGACCTCCGGAGAATATCACATACGCTTCCCTGCGCACACATGGATACAGTCAGCATACAGTATCACATACGTACAGCCATCATAAAATGTCACATACATACAACCATCATACAGCATCAGATGCATACAGTCAGCATACAGTCATCATAGAGTACCACATACTGTCAACCATCATACAGTGCCCCATACATAGAACTGTCATACAGTATCACATGCATACAGTCAGCATACAGTCATCATAGAGTACCACATACTGTCAACCCTCATACAGTGCCCCATACATAGAACTGTCATACAGTATCACATATGTACCTCTGTACACTCATGGATACAACCATTATAACACTCCTCGCCTCACACTGTCTCTTGATGGTGGAGACAACCAAGCTAGGAATTGTTCACACTCAACTATAGGTCAAATTCTTTAGTCAGGCACGTTTTTAATCTGCCACCATTAGTTTGAGGGTCAGCCACCAGGATAGAGCTATCATCATTACAACGGTACCAAAGTTGTTTAGATCTGCAGCCGAGTGTTGGGGTTGTACATTCTTGTTTAGGCTTGTATTCTCGCTGTATTTGAGACCACGTGTTGTGAAAAGGTGGTGTATTATTTATTACACCTTGTGTAACATAGCAATACGTATGTAGAGCCTAGGCATAAAGGGTATATAAAGAGTTCTTAGAATTCAAATTATATGGTCCTGTACTTTTCAAGTCCGAGAGGGGGTAGGGGGTTCCCAGACCAAAGAGTTTCAACCCGCGGAACTAGATGCACCAGGGATGATGCCAATAAAACAAACACAGTAAATGTTAATTGTTCGGAACTAAATCAACTTAAATAAGAACCACCCTTTCTTAGTGGCTGAATTGTCCAAGGAGTAACTTTTGCAATAGACTGGACTGTCATTGACGGAGAAATTTATTATTATTATTATTATTATTATTATTAACTTATTATTTACTGTCATTTACGTTTATTATATTTAGCGATGTTAAAGCTATTCACCGATTTTGAAAGAAAGTAATGTTATCTGCAGCTGTCACTTTTAATAGATGTTATCATTAGTTATAAAATGACATTAATAATATTGTAACACCCGCCTCAGTGGCGTAGTTGGCTAACGCGCTTGTCGTGTTGAGCTCGACTGCCGAGGACGGGGATATTGAGGTTCGAATCTCGGTCGGGTGAACTGGGGGTGGTTTTTCCTAAATGGTTTTCTACGCCAATGCGGGTTCACTTCCTCTAATTCAACCTTCCCAATTCCTAATCCATTAGAGTAATTAGTACTTAAAGCGTATAAACCAAACGGATAGTAAGACGCGGTGCTAAATATTATTATAAAAAATATTGTAACATTCTATCAATGTTGGCCGCAAAGAGATAGGTTAGAATATACTATATTGTTCTTCCAACAATAATCAGGGTATAGTTTACCTCGTCTTACACTTAAGCAAAACCGTGTCACAACTAAACAATCAACTTATAAAAACAATAATGATTAAAACTGACTTACAGGTAAACTTAATAGTTAGTTTACCTTCAGTGATTCCTTCATTCACACATCCATTCCAAAATATATCATATACAAGCCAGTGGTTTGAATCTCATTCAGGTGTAAGTTGTTTATTTCTAAATTGTACCCAACTTTACTGCCACTCAAATGCGAGTACATTTCCTCTAAATTATACCTTATCATCTCCCCCATTAGCGTAAACGTGTGAATACCCCGGGTGAATTGTAAGAGTTAGGGGTTGGTGACCATATTATCTTGTTTCAGAGAATATCTCCGCTCACCCTGTTCTAGAAGATTTCCATTCGACCTTCTGAATAGGCTTGCAGGTCTCCATCTTGCCTTCCTTGTTAGGTTTGGCTGGAAACACAACAGCCCAGGTCAACATGACATTCACCGCTAGATGGTTACTAGATTATAGAGACCAGTGTGTTCCTCAACATGACATTCACCGCTAGATGGTTACTAGATTATAGAGACCAGTGTGTTCCTAAACATGACATTCACCGCTAGATGGTTACTAGATTATAGAGACCAGTGTGTTCCTCAACATGATATTCCACAAGATGGTTAATATATTATAGAGACCAGTGTGTTCCTCAACATGACATTCCACAAGATGGTTACTAGATTATAGAAACCAGTGTGTTCCTCAACATGATATTCCACAAGATGGTTAATAGATTATAGAGACCAGTGTGTTCCTCAACATGACATTCCACAAGATGGTTACTAGATTATAGAGACCAGTGTGTTCCTCAACATGATATTCCACAAGATGGTTAATAGATTATAGAGACCAGTGTGTTCCTCAACATGATATTCCACAAGATGGTTACTAGATTATAGAGACCAGTGTGTTCCTCAACATGACATTCCACAAGATGGTTACTAGATTATAGAGACCAGTGTGTTCCTCAACATGAATATTCATGCTAAATAGATTAAAGAGATCATCGTTTCCTCAAAACGGCATAGATCTGGGTGCTCTCACCGTGAGGGAGGGTGAGGTTGATAGGTTTGGGCGCCTGCCGGACCGTCCATGTGGTCAGGGAGCCGTCTGTGTGGCTGCACATAAACTGCTTTCCCTCATGGTGCCAGGAGATGGACCGCATGGGTTCCGCCGACTGACACCTCATCTCCGCGGTCCGAGTGCGCAGGTCCCACAACACCACCTGACCCGTCTCGAAGCCGATCAGGAGCTGGGATGACACACACATACACACACACACATCCACATATGTTACCAAGACAGTTACCCTGACCTTATCTTGCTTGGTTCCACTATGGTGTATACCACCTTTTAGAGGAAACAAAGTGTCCCTCCACCCCCCTCCCCCAAACTACAACAGAGGAGTGTTACCCATTCATATAAAATTGCCACTCTTGTTTGATTTAGATGTAGTCAGTAGCGGATTTAGGCTTAGGCCCGTGAGGCCCGGGCCTAGGGCGGCAAATTTTGAGGGGCGCCAAAATTTTTAAGATGAC
>CABFVX010000921.1:0-43036 GCA_902151425.1 Timema shepardi
TACCACCCGCCCAATCCTAATTTGTCCCTCCCCTCCACCGAATTTGCATTCCATTAAGTCCCAGCAGCGCTGAGAAGCTTTGTAAAGTTCGCGAGGGCTATGAAAACCTGCCCCGGCGTCTGACGTAACCCGCTCTGTAAAGATGAAGTGACTACCGTTGAATGGAGGATATATATTCAAGATGGTATCAAGACTGGTCGAAAAAAAGCTTATCTTTGTGATTCCTTCATTCATCACTAGGCTAACTGCGCCACCTCATCATCAACCTTTAGGTCAGCGAGAAAGTATATTTATTATTATTATTATTATTATAAGCACCGCGTCTTACTACCCATTCGGGTTATACGCACTTATGCTAATGTGTAATGGTAGGGTGATTGTGAGATGAAATGAAGGACCTACAGTTTAACGTGGAATCCGAACCACGGTGGAGACGAGAAAGTATCAATAGCTGTCAGGCCACACGGCCTAAAATACAATAGTCTTAGTCATTTTCTGGACTACTTCTCTATTCTGTCTAATGTTATACTCTCTTTAGCCATTAACCTAACCTATAGCCATTTTTTGACACAATGTCCATAAGAAAGAGGGAGAAAAAACTTAGAGACTTCTTTTCTCAAGGTAAAGAGGAAAGCACGGTGTTAGTTCTCAAATATCTTAAAAGGTTCTGCTGTGAACCTATCAAAAAATAACTGTATTAATAGCGTGTGGGGTGTTTGGGAACGAGTCAAAACACTCATCGTACAGCGCTGTAATTTTCCCCTCCAACCCGTCTAAGTTTGACCCCATTTCTACATCCGTGAGAAAATTTCCCCTCCATTTCTCTTTTGGTTATTTCCATGATGACATGGGGTTAATGACCTGTTGTCCTCTGCTGCTCCTTCAATGTCACAAAGGTTTATTTCTGAGGGTTTTTTTCCGTTGGTATTTTATGTGGCAATTGGTTTTCCCTGATGACTCATAACTGGCGCCAGTTTGGCGGCTCGATAAGACAAGTCGAGACAGAAATAGATCGTGACCTTGAAACCGTAAGCTAGTACATGAGGTAATTGACCATGAAAACCCTTCCCCTTTACCCCTTCTAGGTGGCAATGGGTTTTTCCTGGTTACATCATTTTGTCGCAACCCTAGCTGGTAACAGCTATAAATATCGGCACCTGTTTTAAAATCCTTTCATTGTATAACTTGTCTTCGATTATTAAACACGCAACACAGGATGAGTGATTACGCTTCGCTTACGGATCTGGGTGAGTAAATGTGCTTTTCTAACGGGCAAACTCATTATTTATTTATTGTCAAATCAAAGTGTACACAATTAATTTATTTATAATAAACCATGACAGAGTTGTGTAAGTATATTAATTAATAATAGGTATGTGAGAATTGGAACTATATATAATTTGGAGGTGTCTAAGCAGCCACTTTTTTAAATGACATTTGGTTAAAGTTAAGCCTTAACAAGTGTTTAATATAATAAAGGGTAGTGTATTGAATAAATTGATTGCAAGCTATATTTAAACGGTAATTAGTTTTGTTGGTAGTTTACTAATGATTGAATATTATTTTAAAATAGTATAGCCTAAGCAAGAGTGGTTATGATAAATAAAATAATTTGTTTTTTGTTTAAGAGTAGTTTATAAAATACATTTATTACAAACCATAAAATTATTTGAGGTTAGTTTAATAAAAACTAAATTTTATTTAAAAGAAGTTTTGGACAAATTATTATTATAATTAATATAATAATGTGTTTATCAGGGTAGTGTTTTAAAATACCACAATGCCATAAATTTCTGAAAACTCCTGAAAGGTGTTTATTATAATTAACAAAAAATAATGTGTTTATGGAGGGCAGTGTTTTAAAATACCACAGAAAGACATTGCACATTCCACCCTAAATGCACCAGAAAACAAACCATTTAAAAATAATCTTTGGGCTTCTAAAGCCCTCTTGTACTGTTCCAAAGTATCTAAACACCCATTCTCACCGCTAAAAAAAAAATGCAGTCTATTTCTAAACAAAGAGAATAGATCTACAATGGTCACCATCCTGCACATGGGGAATATAAGTAAGGCCCGGCCGTTGGCCAAGGACGCCCGGTTAATGTCGAGCTTTTAAATTCAGACACCAAGAACAGGCTAACACTTCAAAGTGAGGCATGTGTTATCATAAAGTACACATGTATACATCATTGCCCTGGACGAGCTAACGCTGCTAATTGGCCCAGATTCCCTTAACACTCTGAATATTATTTTATCTTAATATTAGACTATATCACGTAAATAATCTGTTTAGCATTTGTAAGTTCAAGCTATACTGAATATCAAGCTAAGCTTTTGCATTGTATTTTTAGAGAATGAGCTGTGAGGAGATCCACAGAAATCCGCAGACCTGATGGCCCTTGGTGTTTGCCTGGAGGAATTGACCGTAACTGGTTGGTAATTGCTGGCTATTGAAATACCAGATTTGTAAGAAAGAATAAATAACTTTTAAAAGCCAAATAATAAACAAAATAGCACCATGCAAAAGTGTTTCGAAATGTGAATAATGTTCTAAATTGGTAGGGTTTTTTTTTTCATGAACAAAATTTGTGATTTTTTTTATAAATGCTAGAATGTAAATATTATATTCATTTAAGGGGATTTCCTTGTTGAAATATCATTGTATTATCACCATGGCTCAGTTGTTAGAATGCCTACCTCCAGATCTAAGTATCCTGGTTTCGATTTCCGGTAGGACCATAGCGATTATTGTGAAAATGATTATGCAAATTAATACGTAGTTTCTAGATGATTATTCATGACCGTCAATTATGTTGAAATATTCTAATACAAAGTAATGTTTGTTTGAGATGCATGAAACCACTGCAGGATGTCGCCTGCACATCAGTTGTCTGCGGAGGTTCCGGTAACATTCCCTCTACCACCAACCTTAAAGCCACACGCGTCTATAAGGGACATTTTTAGGCTTTGGATCCGAATATGCATCCATAGGTGAGATTATTATTTTACATTAAAATAATAGAAGTAATGATGTAAAAAATATTTTTGATATTTTAAATAGTTTGAGAGATAATTACAAGTTGAAAGAACATATAATGACAAGATTACTTAGTAAACCTTTCTAATAGAGTACTAATAGGTGAAAAGACTTTTCAAATAGAACCTTAAAGTAATTTAAATATCCCAAACTTGTGTGAAATAAACAAGAGTCTTTTAAATTGGGCAGTTAGAGCAATTGAGGGATCCGTTTGAATATTTTATATTAATACTGTCCACTCCAAAAACAAAATATAAAAAAAATTCTCATTTTGTTTTCAAGAATTATTTTGCTAGCTTATATATTAACTTGTTTGATTTAAAAAGTGCAAATAATTAATTTTTTAAATTGGCTTTGGTTGGAAGAATATAGTTTAAAGTGCTTACTTTGAAGTTAGTTTGACTTTTGTTTGAATTCAAGCTATTGTTTTTTAGTTCGAATGGATGCTGGAGATGCCGGTTCAAGCTGCGGGAAAAACTCTGTCCCGACCCCAAGACCCATAGCACCCATTCAGCCGGTGGGAGCTTTGCCACCTTCAGGCAGTGGAGGCGTCCTCCCACAAGCCGGTGATGCTGAAGATGTCAGTTCTATCCGCCCGTTCCAAGTTATGTGAAAGACTCGGACCTGACCCCAACATTCGCAACCCCCATTCAGCCAGCACGATCTTTGCCGCCTCAAGATAGAGGAGGCGTCTTCCCACAATCCAGGGGTGTATGGTGATGGTGGAGCTATCATCAACACCATAGAGGGGAATTACAGACCTAGTAAAAATCTTGTTGGTGGAGTATTGTCGAAGGTATCACTCTTCGAATCGTCGAGAAGAGAATAAAACAAGTGAGGCGTTTCTTTTATACTGGCAGAGAAGTTACCGTACATCTTGGTGCTCCAGCAAGCGATCAGGACGCATTAAGCTGAATTGAAGAGCAAATTACTGTTTAGCTCAATCGGCTGAAGGATCATGGTGTCAGCACCGATGATCATGTTGGCCTACTTTTAACAACATGGTCTCGATGTTGAGCCCTATATTCGTTTCTTTTAGGTGGGTGGGTCATTTAGACTCTCGAGCCGTGCTCGATAACGTAAGTCGCGTGTTGCAGTGTAATAGATTGTTCTTGAGTACGGCACCACTACACGTTAAACTCAGCCATTTTAAGGACCCTCATGGGAGTGCACGTGATAAACTATCCCCAGCTGCCACATACAGTAGAAGAAATAAATAATCATTTTGATTCAAACTGGCAACGATACACTTTGCCTTGCCTATGTATTGGTTGTCACCATGGCTGTGTATGACAGTAAAAGAGAACCAGGATTCATGGACGTGAACACCGTTAAACATATTAAAATGGGTCGTCATATTCAAAAACTCAAAGCAGAGGAACTAGGCTGTGATGCCCATGTGAATCATTTGAAAGGTGATGGGCTCACTGAACTGAAACAATTTCATACATGGCTCTCCAAATAAAAAATCACTTTGTTCATAAAACGTCGGGGAAGGCAAGTCCTCTATGAAGGGCTTTCCCCTCCCAAACATTTCTTTAAGAGCTAGCTGGATTTGTATTTTCATGACGATAAGCAAAACTGTTTTGATGTCATAACATCCTTAACAGCAGAATTTAAGTGATCGTACTTTTTTTCATGAGTGTCATGAGCCATTTCATCATAAGAATGCGCACAAATATGAATCCATGTGCAAAAAGTGCTACGCTAAAGTGGTTTACAGTGGAGGTCAATCTGTGGTATGTAAAGACTGTGGGCGTTGGTTCACAAACCAAACATATTTTGATAACCATAAACGTCCCGGTATTTGCATAGGTCACATGTTGATCTGTGATGTCAAAAAGGTTTGTGAGGTCTGTGGGCAATTTTTCAGTTTGGAAAGAGCAGAATTTTCACACAGGTGTTATGAGACTTTTTGTAGAGTATGTGAGACACATCGCCCTTTTGGTCCTTTTTGCTACATGAAGAAGTCCCCATCCAATCCGTAATTGGAAAAAGATCAATTTCTTGTTCGTATTCTATGATATGGAGAGCAGACAAGAAACGCTTATTCAAGGTGAGGCCAGCACGTACTTGCACGAACCCAACCTCTGTGTCGTGCAGACGTGTTGAAAGGCCTGCCTTCATATTGATGGAAATTACTATCATTGCACCAAATGCGAGCGCAATAGTACTCGCATATTCAAGGGTGATGACATAATAGCCATTTTTTTTTATTTCTAGAGCAAATTAAATTAACAAAATTTAGGGACATCCAACCTCATAGCCCATAATGACAAGGCCTATGATGGAAATCGTATTTTAAAATATATGACGGAGGTAAAAAAATGGTCTCCGGAACTCATAATGAACGGTGGGAAAATCACGTACATGCGTTACGGCTCGTTCCACTTTATTGACTCGCTGTATTTTCACACGATGTCGTTGCCCAAAATACCCAAAACATTTGTCTTGGACGAGTCCTTGGCCAAGGGATATTTCACCCTTTTTTCAATAAAAAAGATAACGCAGGTTATAGGGGTCACTTGCCGGCTAAGGAGGACTACGACATCGGTGAGATGTCAGTAGAGGGAAAGGAGTACTTTGAGAAGTGCTATGACTCACTGGTAAAAGAAACTTATGTCTTTGATTTTAACCACGAGCTGGAACTGTATTGCGTGAAAGATGTAGAGATCCTACGGAAGGCCTGCCTAAGGTTTAGAGACATGCTCACGGAAAAATCAAAGATGGATCCTTCAAGGAAGAATGCACGATCGTAGGAGTGGGCTTACTGCTGAATTCATCTGAAGGAAAATACATCGTTATCATCCCTAACTGAGGCTACCGGTGTGCAGTCAAACAGTCGCACGTCGCCGTACAATGGATCTACTGGGAGGTTCGTCAACGCCATGTCCTTTATGCAGGCAACAACTGGGAGGAATATTTTTAGGGCGACGTGTAGACGGTGTTGTTAATGCTGGAGACACCACCACCATATTCCAGTTCTGGGGTGGTTTTTGGTACGGGTGCCCTCTATGTTATCCTGACACGGTCACCCCTATCAAAAACAGCCACCACAAGACCATCGAGACGTGCTATAAAGCGATTATGGTCTGCTTGGAAAAAATTTAAGAATGCCAGCTACATGGTCGTAGAGATGTGGGAGTGTATGTTTAATGCTATGAAACGTACAGACAAGGACTTGAAACAGTTTACACTCCAGCACAAACAGCCCCTCAGTCCCAGAGACGCATTTTTTGGTGGGCGTACAAATTGTATCAAATTCTTTCACGAAACACACGATTATTGTGGAGAGAAGATCAAGTAAATGGATGTGTGTTCATTGTATCCTTATGTTTGCAATTACAAAAAATATCCTATCGGCCAGCCAAAAATTCACTTGGAACCAAATTATCCGTCTATAGTCAAGAAGAAGGCATAGCCAAAGTTACCATGACGTCTCTGTGGGATTTATTCATATCAGTATTGCCAACACAGATGCACGACAAGTTAATGTTCATCTTGTACAGGAAATGTGGGGAAGAGAAAAACAAGGCACATGTCAGAACAACGACAAAAAAGATCGCTAGTTGACAGGCTTCTGGGGGACTGACGAGATCCAGAAAGATGTTGAGAAAGACTACACCTTTGAAGCTGTACACGAAGTGTGGGAGTACAATCCCTCTGTTACCGATCGTCAGACACGTTCTGGCAGATTGTTTCACGGGTAAATTGATACTTTTTTGAAAATTAAACACGAGGCCAGCGGATGGCTAGAGTGCTGTACAAAAAAATAAGAAATTATCTTATATTCAAAATTATTAGAAAATGAAAGAGGTAAAAATTGATTTCGTTTATGTTTATAAAAACTCTGGACCCCGCGCATTAGT
This sequence comes from Timema shepardi, assembly GCA_902151425.1. NCBI lineage: Eukaryota > Metazoa > Arthropoda > Insecta > Phasmatodea > Timematidae > Timema > Timema shepardi. Next base: position 6,910 of record CABFVX010000921.1, read on the forward strand.
TAAACTCTTTATAAACTCACTATGGGGAAAGTTTAGGCAACGATCCAATTTACCACACGTATGCGTTGTCAACGACTATCAGGGTATCTACAAGTACCTGAAAGATCCGTACATCACCGTGGACAGTGTCATTGATGTTAATGATAATGTTATGTTCCTCAATTAAAAGGATGCGCGTGGCGCATTGGGCCCTAACCCTAACACGAGGTTCGTGGTGGCATGCTACATGAATGCTGTGGCTAGGTTGCACTTAAACATCATCCTTGAGAAATTGAGGGGTGGTGTTTTGTATCATGAGACAGATATAACACCCCAACGATTGGAGTCCTCTGACCAGATACTTCTTAGGTGACCTCCCTGACGAACTTCAAGATTACGGTACGGGAAGCTATATTAGCGCCTTTGTATCTGGTGGCCCCAAGGACTACGCGTACCAAGATTGTGTTGGTGGCAATCCTGCAAAAACAAAAATGGTACGCAAGGTTCATGGTATCATCATAAACTACGGCAACTGGAATGCCGTTGATTTTTTAGTTTTGAAAGCGATGGTCACTGAACAGGCTGTGGAAATATACATACAAATACCGCTTAAAATTGTAAGAAAAGGTCTTGCGACAGTATGTACCGTTTCGCAGACTAAACTCCACCAACCTGTATACACCAAACGACGGATAATTTATAATTATAACACGTTGCCATTTGGGTATAAGAGTCCTTGTAAACGAGTTTACCACGACTAAAAGTTGATCATTTAGACGAGCTGAATAATCATATGTTTTTCTTTCATTTTAGACAGTTCCACTGACATATCATTTTTCAAAGTTTTGAGATATTTTCATATTTTCTCCTACATGATAAGGTGCATATTTTTTATTGATTTTTTTGTGCAACCGGGATACTTTTTTATATTTTTTATCCACCAGTACAATCCTTCACCTACCTGATTATTTCTAGTCAAATATAATTAATTGTCTGTATATGTATTTATTTTAATTCTAATCAAATTTGTTCATTTGTGTTTTTTCTTGTACATACTTATATTGCAACCGTCTGTCTGTGTATATCTATTCAAATACTCTTTAAACTGTATTTTATAAATTAGCTCAGATAATTAGAACCGAGGCCACTATTCCCACTATGACCTCAATAAATTATTTATTGTTTCCTCTACACAAGGTGTAAGATAGATTGGTAAATACATATTCTATAACTATCTTTTTTTTAAATAAATATTCCAACTATTCTTTTTGTGGCGTGAGCTAAATTCTAAAACTGTTATGTTTGTGTTTTAACGTCTATACCACTCGTTCCTATTCTATAAATTTCTATAAATACAAGTTCATATAGATTATAAGCTCAGGCTCAAAAGTTAATGAAAAGTTGAAACATCCATTTTCGGCCATCATCAGTGGTTTTTTCCCGAGGCAATATTTCTTGGGACGCAAACGGGGAAGTAAATATTCACGACACGCCTCTTCATGAACCTATTATCGTGGATTTAGTCAACAATATGGTCGAAGCAAAAAGGTACAGCAAGGCGTCGGGAAGGCGGAGTTTCTCACGTCACTCCAAAAAATAAACGCCGCGAAAGAAATTATTGTAAACCCGAAACGCTTAGCCCACATTAAAGATTCAATGCCCGTACCCCAACCACTTACACCGTCGTAACACCCTAAGAATAAGAAACTTATAAGGTTGGAAGAAAACAGGTGGCTGTCTTTCCGAGTTTAATGGACCGTTTAGCCAACATCTACTGACCCTTCTCACCCTCCAGAGTTTGCAGGGGTGGCGTCGCTCGTAAAGGCATCCAATAAAGATCCGGACAAAGTACAAGAATGGCTTTGTGCGCAGGACGCTTGTACCCTAAACAAACCTGTGATAAAAACGTTTACACGCAACAAGTGCGTGGTACCAAACATTGACAATCTTTGACAAACCGATCTCAACGATGTGCGCAGTCTCGGAAAATACAACGAAGATGCCATGTACTTGCTCACCGTCATCGACGTGTTTAGCAAGATGGCATGGGCAAGGACGCTTCCATCCAAGACAGGGAGCATCGTGAGAGGTGCCTTTCAGGACATTTTCAGAAAAAGTGGACGTAAACCTTTAAGTTTACAGAAGGACAAGGGGACAGAGTTAACGGCACGTCTAGTCCAGAAATTTCACAATAAAGAAGGCGTGTATTATTACACCATTCATAATCCAGACGTGAAGGCAATCATCGTGGAACGATTCAATAGAACTATGAAAGGGCGTATGTGGCGCTACTTTACCAAAAATAACACGTATAACTATGTGGACGACCTCCAAGATCTCGTCAACGCTTACAACGGCGCAAAACATTCCAGTACAAAGACGGTACCTCCAGGCGTTTCAAAACCAATGTGCTTCAAGTCAGAGATAATATTTAGGGTAAACGGTGCCTGAACTCAAATAGTAAGTTAAAACTCAAAGTAGGTGACACAGTGCGTATTAGCAAATCCAATATACTGTTTGAAAAGGGCTACGAAAGCAATTGGAGAAAAGATATTTTCAAAGTCAGCAGTCTCATGTTACGACAACCAGTCGTCTACAGACTGACTGATTTTGAAGGTAAGGAGGTGGGGGGAACGTTTTACGAACCCGAATTGCAATGCGTACGTCTTCCCAAAACTTTTAAAATTGATAAAATACTACGTTTCAAGGGTAAAGGTGCCAGAAAGAAAGTGTACGTGCAGTGGAAAGGTTACCCCACCAAGCTTAATTCTGGGATTCCTGCCAGTTACGTCAGCGCCTTACCATGAAACGCCAGTTTTACATCACTTTACCGAGCGACAGCTCTGTGGGATATTACCCGAAAAATACCCTCGCGAATTTCAACATGCAACTACCCTACCGTCCTACACAAGAACAATGGGAAGTCGCTATTGCCAAATTTCAATATCCATGTGCTTTCAGCACCGTACACGAGGGCCAAAATATTGTATGGTACAACAAGGTGGATGCTAACGGCGTGGAACCAATATTCAAGGATCCCATACAAACTGAAAATTACATCACTATCCATCAATTGATAAAAACCTGAAACGAAGTAGAGGCGTTTAAAGGGGATTTTGGAGTTTTGTTCAAGTACACCAACCCTAACAAAAAAGTGGACATTATCGCTACTTCACCAAATATACAGCTGCTAACTCTATCAAGTCAACTAAGTCTACAGCTCAGTTTCGATCCTAATAATAAGCTGATCAAAGTCCTAAAGTCACCATACGCTGCAACATTTTACTAGGATCTCCCTCTAAAATATATATCTACACGGATATCATCGATCCTCAGATCGTGGGTAACATTGTGGCAGTACTTTTACGTACCGTCGGTACCAACAACATAAACTATCTCTACGGCATACATAAGACAGTTAGCTATATTCCGTTGCACTACGTGCCCATACTTAGATAGGACATTTAAAGTCTAGAAATCAATATAAGAACAGACACTGCTGAACCTGTACCATTCGGGTTTGGAAAAATGTGCGTGAAACTTCATTTTAAACGCTGCTCAACACAAACAGTCACTACCAAAGATACTACTTAAGCCAGGCTGGGACCGGAACATCATCGATCTACCACGGTATTCCCTATTAACGTGAGCATAGAATAGGATGCTTTTTCAGTGGCTTTTGAAGAGCGTAGTACCGTTGCTGAGAGGCGGTGCTAATTCCTTTAGAAAACAGGTACTTCATATGGGTATCGACGTGCTCTCTGACTTCACCAATCAGCGTAATTCTTTTAAAGAAGCCCTACGCCATCGTATTGATGGGTCTGGAACAAACCTGAATGCAAGGCGGAGCAGAAGATTGACACACTCGTGTCCAGCTCAGGCTATCAAGGGATTCGTAAGAAGCACCATTGCCAGTCTTCTGTGGTTGCCCTACGTGAAAAGGTCAAGAATAAATTGGTAGATATTTTCAGTGAAATGTATTTCCTACACCCCGAGTCCTGCAAGTGTGCCAGCAGTGAACTCGATCTCTTTTCCGTCTCACCCACGCAAACCAGTCTTGAAAGTGGACAATGGATCTAGTACAAACATGTTTTTTCTCTCACCGATGATTTACCGATCGAATTTACCGTTACTGGTCAAGGCGAGTTCTTTATCGGTCTTTCACAGACTCTATCTCATGCTCTATCTCAAGGTGGTTTTCATGAAACCTGACGGTGGCACTTTCACCTAGGTGGATCAAATCACTTCCATCGACAACTGATTGCATTCGCTATTCACACAGGTGGATGTGTTTATAAATTAAAAACTAGTATCACCGTGGAGCAACACGCATGCTTAGAGATCGTACATGGAGACGCTGATCAATTACAACAATTAATCCAAAGGAACACATTAGACTTGTGTTTGGTTCACCGACATCCCCGAAACATTCAAGCGATTACCGCTAGCAACTAGGGATATGTGGCTCGTCACAGTCACACTGCAAAAAGTAAGACGGTGGCTCCTTTGGGGTGACCTGATGGTCTAGAGGTAAGGTGTCAGACGTCTGTGCTGGCGGCTGGGGTTCAATCCTCGGTCCCAGCACAGATTTATCTGATTACCAAACCCTTCATTCACCTCTGACAAGACATCTTGTGAATGTGGGGAATGCCAGGCCTCCACCATGGTTCGGATTCCACGTTAAACTGTAGGTCCTTTTAAGGCTCTCATTGTTGAAGCCTGTCTATTGCGATGTGTAAAAGTAGCATCTCCTAAACTGTTGGCACATGGCAAGGTATTAAACGTCAGTCCCGCAAATCATCCTACTAATCCCGTGGAAGTAAAAACACTCATTATTCCTACGGGGGTACAAGGGAAATCACTGGAAAATGTATTCACTGGACAGTTACCCAAACGATGCATCGTGGGATTTGTATCAAACGCGACGTTCAATGGAGACGCCACCAAGAACCCGTTTAACTTCTAAGCCTACGGCACGCACCATTTCTAGTTGTATGTGTACGGGGAACAAGTGCCGTCAAAACCGTTACAAACAGATTTTTAAAATGGAAACTATGTCATGTCTTACCACACACTGTTTTCTGGAACGAGTATCCATTTTATGAATAAAGGTAGCGACATCACACGGAAAGCCTCCCCTAAGGGTTATCATCTTATGGCATTCAATCTCACACCTAATCTGTCCGCCAACATGACATCACATTGGAATTCGACGAGGCATGGTTCAATGAGCATTGAAGTGACCTTTACCAGAGCTCTCACCAAAACAGTCAACTGTATCGTGTACGGGGATTTTGCAAACATCATCACCATCGACAAAGATAGAACCATCTTGATTGATTTTGCCAGCTAATATAAGCAACTTCCCACCCCTTAACTTGTAATTTAAATCATGGGCGTCATTGTAGATTTCCAGAGCTTCATCAACGTCAGCAAAGAGTTTATCGTCAAGGAATTGAGTGTTTTTTCTGTATGCAGTACATTACTTCAACATTGGGTGTTAAAACTCCCTTACAGCATCGAGGAACTTTCCACCGCTTCTAAAAAGCAAGCCGACTATATCGTCAACTAACTGCATCGTATTCCCTGAGATAGTAGTGATGTGTAGTACAGTCTGATCGACTTCCTCATCTCCCGTGCAACAACGCGAGCAGCAACAATCCACATCAAGGGAGAAAAAAAAAGTTCCTAGTCAAAGACACACCTATGCTTGCCGTAGATCTGTACAACAGAGATTGTTCGCCTCTGAAAACACTTAAATTGAGCTGCACCATGTGCATAACACATAGTTCTTTTTGGAATTTTTGTTTGGCCTCTATCGTTTGGGGACTTCAAGATTGGATGATTGAAGATGGACACGCACACCATAAAACGTGCGCTGAAAACAAACCCATGGTACCGTTCTTTTCTATCGGGTGTTTTCCCTGCTGATCAACTACCCGCAAGACTAGCGAGATCTGTCGCTGTCATCATCAACACGGATCCACACACCAAGCCTGTGACGCATTGGGTCGCCATATTTATCGACAAGAATGGCGTGGGAGAATACTTTTACATTTATGGTTTTCCACTTAGTTTAAAATCACATCTGACATTTATACTCAAAAACCCATCCCGCGCGTCTCATAATACAATACAGCTTCAAATCATAGCCTCAGACGTTTTTGTCCATTACTGTCTCGTGTACCTTCTCTATCGCACCCAGAACATACCAATAAAAACTTTCCTAGCCCTATTCTCACTGACCAATCATACAGTCAATGACACTAAGGTGTTGAGATCTTACAACACATTTTTCATGATTCTAGGGTCCTGCCGTCCCTCAAGAGGCTGCGTCCAATCAGTGTGCGCCTGTATTCCTCTGACGGCGTGCTAGACATAATTACGACAGTCATCGAAGCAACCAAACATCATTGAAGGTCAAGACGTTTGCACCCACAACGCAAAGCTGGTGAAACCCCTCGCCATCACCAGTATTTTCAACACTTTGTTTATGCTGGTCGAAGTCGACGCTAAGCGAGTCATCATCAGCATGAGCGTCAAGAAAAACTTTATACCCTATGTCCAACTAGAAAATGCAGAGGTAATTCTACGGTGTTTAACCGTACAGAGTGACAAGAACAGGCCAACTATAAGTCGGTCATATCAAATTTTCCAGCAATACGCAACCTTCCCAGAAGATTAGTCTGGCTAATCGTGAAGTCTCTCTGAGACGCATGTGCGGTGACCGTATGGTCGTAATCAGCGAGAAATAAGACGCCCGCACTCAAACGGATCGACTTTCTAGCACCTAGCTGGGCGCGTCTTTGTGAGGTGTAGGACCTCACCAACGTCACCGCTGAACAACGGGATATGTGGTTGATACCCGTCACATGATTTTGCAACGATTTGATTGACACACTCGTCGTGGATGTATGTGACACGCTAACAGAATTAGTGGATGCCATCGACCTCGATCAGCCTATGGTTTTAAAACACACATAGAAACCTGGATATTATCAATGCTACCTACTATACACTTCAAGTTGTCGGTTTGGACTATAACATGTTGGAACGTGAACTAAAAACAATTTTACCAACACACATAAGAGACACTGTAGAAAAACGTATGAACGAATATATGTGTCATTCTTATTAAAATATATAATAAATATTATGTATGTCTGTGAAAACTTTATGTATAATAAATATATGTTTGTAATATCGTGTTTTTATTCACACAAAACCTGTTTGTCTCTTACCTTATCCCAACACGTAGGGTAACCAGATACGGGTCTCGACTTGTTGAGCCAACAAACTGGCACCAAGCATGAACAGTGTTAATGACCTTTTGTACTAGTTTACAGTTTCAAGGTCACAATCTATTCCTGTCTTGACATGTCTTGTGGAACTATCACACTGGCGCCAGATATGAGTCATCAGGGAACAACCCATTGCTAAATATAAGGGGAGTGATGCGACATCACACGCAATGATGACGTCATACAGATCGAGGTGACTTGTCTTGTCGAAACGCCAAACTGGCGCCAGGTATGAGTCATCAGGGAAAGCCCATTTCCACATAGAAGACCAACGGAAAAAAAACCACAAAAATAAACCTTTGTTACATTGAAGGAGCAACAGAAGACAACAGGTCGTTAACCCCATGTCGTCATGGAAATAACCAGAATGGAAATTTTCTCGCAGATATAGAAAGGGGGTAAAAATTGGAGGGGGTATAGGGGACAATCACAGCACTGTACGGTGGCGTGAACCATATTTTGAAATAACGAGTCATAGAATAATATATTACGTTATAGCTGAACGTCTGCGCGTCATTTTCTCGCTAACCAGGGTGGCACCCATGAGGATGTTAAGATTTTTTTAAATTATTTTTATGACAAAAACATTTTTTCAGTTAAAATAAATGAAAAGGTGCTTCGGTGGATACATTTAGTTTATTTTTCTACACGTAATAATAACAGGTCTTAAATATTTTACATGAGCATAGCGGAATTTAATAGCTTTTCCTCTTCATTTAATAAGTTTCTTACCAAATTTCTTTATGTTCATCTACACTTCTACACTAATAAATTATAAAGAGGATTTGATTTTTTGTTTTTTGTTTTGTAATGGATAAACTCAAAAACTACTGGACCGATTTTAAAAATTCTTTCACCAATATAAATCTACATTTTCAGCGAGTAACATAGGCTATATTTTATTTTGAAAATTTAATTTATTCCTCATATAAATGTCGATAGTCACTCATATTTTATGGTAGAGTCTATGATGATTCTTCAATATGTGTGTTGAAAATAATAATGCGGGGGGGAGGGGGGGAAGGGTCTAGTGATAGATATTCAAGGACTCTTGAGATAGCGCTGTGTAGATTTTTTTTTCTTAGCACTATGTCTTACTACCCATTCGAGCTCTACGCTTATATAATAATTACGCTAAAGGGTTAGAAGTGAGGAAGGTTGAATTTAGAGGAAGTTCACCTGCATTTCCGTGCAAAGAGAGAGAGTTAGAAATCATTTAATAAAAACCACTCTCAGTATAACTATCCGGGATCGAACCACGATCTCCCAGGACGTCATCGGCAGTTTAGGATATTGTGAGAGTAACGCCTCAGACCATGCAGCCACCAAAGTGGGAGTTTAGAAATTAATTAAACTTATCTACCGAAGTGTAATTTAATTTAGTTTGACCAAAATAATATAATTGGTATAGAATCTCTTAAAAAATACTGATCTTTGATTGAATTAAAATTTAAAAAAACTTTAAACTCTATTCCAGCCTCTGTGGCGTGGTTGGATAACGTGCTTGTCGTGTTGAGCTTGACTGCTGAGGACGGGGAGATCGAGGTTCGAATCTCGGTCGGGTGAACTGTGGGTGGTTTTTCCTAAATGGTTTTCCACTCTCCCTCCACACATTGCGGGCTCACTTCCTCTAATTCAACCTTCCCAATTCCTAATCCATTAGAGTAATTAGTGCTTAAAAGCGTATAACCCGAACGGGTAGTAAGACGCGGTGCTAAAAATTATTATTATATTAACTCTATTCCTAAAGTTTTAAACACAATAATTAAGAAAACTGCTATCAAATTTTTCTTGCTTTTATTATGTTTATAAAGATATACAATTATTTTAAAGTCATTGAAAAGTACTGTGTAAATAACAAATTTACCAAAGCAAGAATTATCTCTTTATTGTTACTTTAGCTAATGATCTTTGGTTTAACTCTCGGCATGGCCAAAAAACGTACAATTGGTGAAATGTGGGTTTACCCTTTCATAATGATGAATTAATTGTCGGGGGCTGGCTGTTGTGTCTGTTCTAGATTTAGTTTGTAAGTTGTATGCTGATATAATTGGTTCGTTTAGAAAGTGAACGTTAAATATCCTACCTCAAACAAATAAATAAAATGCATTGTGACTTTAAAATAGTTGTAGTTGTGTTTAAAAAGAAAATCAAAACTAGTGCTATCTCGGGGATAAGATGTCAACTAATCCCAACACATCGCTGGCTCACATAGAGTTTATTCAACTAGCAACGCCTTGTTGAATATTCACTAACGCATTTTAGCTCGTAAATGTATTCAAATTGGACATTATAAACTCAATATAATATCATTACACGGCTTAGAAACCAATTTAAATCGAGGAAGCTCACCTAACGCTTGCTTTACGAATTGTAGTATATACGTAACTAGAGCCCATGAACTAACAATTAACTTATAACTATTTTTTAGCCATCATCTGTGATAAAACCAGATTCCTCTGGGTACTCGTTTATACCAATCTAAAGGGAATAGAAGGTAGCGCCAGGGGGATAAATACACCTGAGTGGCTGAGCTTGTAGCATTACCTTTCTATTCGCTTTACATTATTTTATACTACCCTTACCATGAATCAGAGAGGGGTATTTTGGGGTCGTGGTGCTGTTGCTACATTTCTTTTATTGTGAGCACTGGGTATTTATTGAGCGAATATCTGAACTAGCGGAATCGACGCGTTTGTCTGCAGCGAAGGGTAGTGGTTGGTTTGAGGGGGGAAGGAGCAGGGGTAGGTACTCCCTTCCAACATCAATCTATGTCGTGTGTGGTTAGTACGACTGACTCTGACATGTGGAATGCTGGCATTCTGTTCCGACCGATTTCACGGAAGGGGATTCCGTAATGCCATACTCAATCCGGGAAGGTTTGATTGCTTTATACTAGTGTTTCACAGACTTCCTGTCGCCTCGCCAAACTACCCCTTAAACCAATTCACAAAAATAAAAAATAAACTTAACAAATACTTGCTATCTTATAAAGTATAAACCAGGGGCTTACAACTGGTGGCCCATGATGCCTTTTTTTGCCACCTACAAATTTTCTTGTAAAAGTAATCTGTTACTGTAAAATTGATGATTTGGCCGAGAAAGAAAAGTTTTGACCAAAAGAGGGAAAATCCATGAAAGCTCCAACTGATGCTCATGTTTAATACCTTCCTTACATTTATTGAAGTATCAAAAATAGTTTATTTTAGTCGTAAGATTATTTTAGTATGTAATTAAAGTTGTTTAGATTACCACTTCTTATTTCATTCACAAAATTAATACCTATTTTCGTTTTTGCACAACTTGACATAAATTATCCGACTACGATGCGGCCCGCGACTGGACTCCGTGGATTCATTTGTAACCCTCGGACACTTTTAAGTTGGAAACCTGTCGACCTTAGTGGTCTTGGGGTAAAGTGCTCGTTTCATGACCCGATTTTCGTGGCTCCAAACCCAGCTGGACTTGATGGTTTTCTCTTGTGCGATAAAAGTCCGTAGCTTAACCGACTAATATCTTTCCAAGTAAAGTTGGTAGGCTTTTTTGCTCTCGCTCATAGAAATTCTCATGTGCTGATATAACCAGTCTGTTCAGAAAGTTCACGCTACATACTTCGACTAAATAATATATATTGCGTTTTGCTCAAGCTATACCGAACCACTCTTAATTTTATTAACATTGCTTTACTTCTGACCTTGCGCCTCACAGTTTGAGAAACTCTGGTTTATTCTTATATTCAACTGTGGTTGAGGCTCTCCGCCAATCACAATGAGCTGCTAAACCTAATAAACCTCCAATAACCGAGCTCAATGATAAATAAGTTTGTCTTTATCAAGAAAGAGAGAGAGAGAAGTATTTTGAAATGGAAATCTCCCGGCTTTATGCAATTTAATAGTTCCTCCCCGGTTGAACGCGATCCTCATTTTGAAACAGGATTCATATCTTTGATGATGTCTTCTTTTTACTTGGTGGTTGAGGGGAATATAAGCTGTCAGACGCAGGTGGTTCCCGCCTCGTTAGGGCTTCATCTTCTTATGACGTCATCCTACGATCGTCCTAAACTGAACGGCTATGTAATGAAAGCGCACGGGGTGAATGTGTGTACCTGCTTTGGAGTATATGAGAAGCGCACAAGGTAGCTGCATCAAAAGGGCAACATTGCTTGTAATCTTTTAATATCATATGGCAACACCGCAAAAACTGTTTATTTTTCAGAAATTACAAGTATCCTGAAAATCGTGAATTAGCCAAATATCAACCTAGCCTAATCTAACATATTTTGTAAGAAGTAAGAGGGCTGTTTACAATACGTGTTCACCATGTTGCCACGTCATGCATTTGTTATTTTCTCCCTTTCCGCTTTTGATCTATAATTATCTTTGTGTTGTTTTTATATAAGGTGTCTTCCTCTTGCGCGCTTTCGATGTTCTTCCTACCTCAATACAACCCGTGGCTCAAGGTAAAACATTTTGTTTGTTGAGAGAGAGGATGAGGGGGGAGGGGTCACGTTTTATTGTGTCCTAAAGATAACTAGATCAGTTATGTATAACTCATATCAGTGACCACATGGTCTAAGGCGTTACTCTCTAAATATACTGGCTTCTGATGCTGAGTCATAAGCAAATATATTTTTATTCAGCACTTTGAAATATAAAACAAATTATGCTCTTTGCTGGACAGAGACGTTCTTCTTTTCTCATTGTTTCTGTAACAGTGTATATTTATATAATTTATGGTTGTGGTTGAACGTGTTTGCAAACATCCATATTATTTAGTTTCACAAATTTTACGAGTTATATATATTAATAAAATAAGGATTTTTTTTTTTTGTCATGAGCATTGCGCGATATTTACCGCACGCAGAGGGCTGAAGTTATTAGAAAAAAATAGTAGCCCCTGTGAACAAATAATTTTCACCTCAAGACCGGAATTTTAAAATTTTGATTGGATTTTTTACATGTATGAAAAACTGGGTTGAAAGAAATAGAATGAAGATTTTTTCCCTCGTTTGTCTGAATCATAGAAAAGTTTTTCCAGTAGTAACCACGCAATCCACTGCGCAGTTATCCCCGACAACGCCAGGATATTCTGCCGGTTTTAAGATCAAAGAGAAAGAAAGTTTGTCTGCGCGGTGAACCATATCATTTATTTTCATTGGGGTTCTCTTTGCTTAGTCTTTGTTTGTATCAAGTTCATGCAAGGCCTCATTGTCGTGGCGAGATTATAAACGGTTTTATTATCAAGCGAAATCACCAAACACACCAATCACACGATTCGGAGTCCGTCAAAGACAAGGATGTTTACTTTACCAAATGATAGTTAGACCTACTGAACAATTGACTTAGTTCCTAAATAAACCTTCTCGATATATTTTGTTGGGCACACGTACTTGCTATGATGGTGCCTCTAATATTCTCTTTTAAAATATGTATTCGTTTACTTTTTCATATCAAGAAAAAGTATTGTAATCGTGAACATTTTTTTAAGCTGAGATTATGATGATTATTTAAGTTTTATGTGCTGCTAAATAAAAAAAGTTGATTTTACAGAATTAATTATTCGTGTGTATTACAAAGTAATACGTAATGATTCTTCACAGGATCAGTCCTGAGCTGAATAAAATTCAAGTTTGTGAAAAATGAAAACCTGAATACGGGACTGGTCCTGGGTTTGATTCCCATGTCCAGATTGTCATTTTTCACTTAATTGAATTTGACATTTAGATTATACACAACGTGTATCTAAAACATTGCATCAAACTTTGGCAGGCTATTCCTTGGGTGAAAAAAGTATAATTCACATCAGCAACCTATTATTATTATTATTATTATTATTATTATTAGCACCGCGTCTTACTACCCGTTCGGGTTATACGTACTTACGCTAATGTGTAATTGTAGGGTGATTGTGAGATGAAATGGAGGACCTACAGTTTAACGTGGAATCCGAACCACGGTGGAGGCCTGGCATTCCTCACATTCACAAGATGTCTTTTCAGAGGTGAAGGAAGGGTTTGGTAATCAGATAAATCAGCAACCTAGAGTCCATCTTAAATATTAAGGGCAGTATTCACCCCTAAAGATAGAGCTAAAAACGACTGTTGTGTGAAATATTATGAAAACTGCTTAAGGTATTACAACGAATATTTGTATACTACTTATTGAAACCTTGATCATTAATAAACTAAATGTGCTGTTACCGTTACCCACCCTCATCATGTAAAAAGGGGGAGGGGGTGTAACACATTGTTCTGCAATAAAGTATGTCAAAGTAGGTATTACTAATTTTGACTTAAGATTACAAAACATGAAGTAAAAATTAACAAATAAGGTGTCTTGGAGAAACTGTCTATCTTTACCCGTTTACGAGATAATCATGCATGTTTGATTTCAAAGACAAGTGTTAATTCTTGCCAGGTAGGGAGCCTGTATGGCTATTGCGTGGTCACCACCCTCTCCTTACCTTAATCCGTTAGACTTTTTCTGTGGGATTTTTTCAAAGCTTTGGTGTACGAGATAACCATTGAATCCGAGGAAGACCTGTTAGCCAGGATAGGTGCTGTAGGTGATAAGTTTCAAGAAACACCACGTGTTTTCGAAATATCACGCCAGTCATTGATACACCACCACAATTATTGAAATGACGTTAGGGGACGCCATTTTGAACACTTGCTATGAATCTGATTTTGAAGCTAGGAACTAAAACATACAAGAACTACAATTAGTATTTCTTAATTTAGCTTTCAATACTCTGTGAGTGTAATGATTAAAATCCCACCCAAGCGTGAACTGTGTGAGCATAACTTACTAATGTGATAAATATCAACATATTGGAGCTTATGAAGAAGGAGAAGTATCTTAGTTTCTCCATCATTACACACAAACCAGCCTTGTTTACCAAATGTACGTGATACATAGTCACACGTGCCGGTAAAAATGTTTAAACAATGCAGTGCGAAGTAACATTGCGATTCTGGTTGCCTACATGGCAGGCATTTACACTTATCTCTGAGCTCAAACTTGTGTGATTATCTCGAAAACGGAGAAAGCTAGACAATTTCTCCAAGACACCTTTTTTTAAATTTCTAATCCTTGTTTTGTAATCTTAAAATCAAAATTAGTAATACTTACTCTGACATATTTTATTGCGGAGAAAAGTGTTACAACCCCTTCTTTTTTACATGATGAGGGTGGTAACGGTAACAGCACATTTAGTTTATTAATTATCAAGGTTTAAATAAGTAGTATACAAATATTCGTTGTAATACCTTAATAGTTTTTCACACTATTTCGCACAATAGTCGCTTTTAGCTCTATCTTTAAGGATGAATACCACCCTTAATATTTAAGATGGACCCTAGGTTGCTGATGTGAATTATTCTATTTTCACCCAAGGAATAGCCTGCCAAAGTTTGATGCAATGTTTTAGATACACGTTGTAGACGGCCATACCTCAGGACTTTGTTTTTACCTACCCCTCAAATTAAGGGTAGTTTACTGATGGATTGTACTAAAAAATAAGATCAATCGTAGTTTTAATATAACATAAAACACACTTCAGTAGCTGAACTGTCTAAGGTGTCACTCTCGTGTTGGACTGACTTGTTGAAGATGAGGACATCGGGGTTCAAATCCTTGTCGGGCCTACTGAAGGTAGTTTTTCCTAAATGGTTTTCTACTTTCTTTCCACGTGGATTAGTGTATATTACCTCTAAAATGCTTCCTTCCTCATTCCTACTCTATTTGATTAATGATAATATATGCGGATAACCTGAACAGGTAGTAAGACGTGGTGATAAAAATAATTAATATAAACTAAAGTATAGTAGAAGACCTTATGATTAATTAAACATAATGTTTTATTCAAGGACTCTTATAGCTATTGTTATCAATGGATGAGGCGGGCAAAAATACCAATAAGAACATTTCTTTCTTTAGTTTGCATCAGATATATTATGATTCCAGTGTAAATTTTTGTCCAAACGATTTCAATACTTCATTTACTTTTATGTAATGCAATCATTTATTTAAAGAACTTATTTTAACAATAGCCTTTCTGAGGGGCGAGGCCTTAAAAGTACATTGAATGAGCCAATTTAATGTTTAGTAAATACACTAATTATCACAGTATGACTGTTGTTTAGTAATTCATTATTTTTCAACACAAGGAAATAAGCCAATAAGCTCAATTATAGTGAATAAATCCTTTAGCAATGCGGGAACAGAAGGTTAGTAGGCTTTCCCTGAACCTTTTATTTGGATTCTATAGGGTTTATTTTATGTACACATGATTTATGAACTCATATTCTAAGCGTGGCTTACATTAAAGTTAAATTACTATACAAACTGGTCGCAAGCTGCCGTTAAAAATCACGCCGTGTGTGCTAATTAAGTTGGCCGCCTGGTTTGTTTGCGCTAACGTGTGCACGAATGTGGAAAATGATGCGCAAATATTTGCCACCCTTGTCAAATGGATCGTGTAAAGGTTTCTGATGATTGCCATCAGCTATGTACCAAACCGTTGGACACAAACATAATGGTTGATCGCACTCAACTTGCCCTAGTCAGGCCAAACGACGTCCGTGAAGAGTATGAGAGGATGCTCGAAACGTCGGCACTGGGTTAAAATCTTGTGATGAGGGGGGGAAAGAGTGTCTTTATTATGTATCTCTCAGTCTGTTCTAATGACAGTAGTAACTTCAGGATCGTATTGTGTAAATTGTTTCCAAGACTGTTGTACGCATACGATAGCAAGTCTGTTAAACCAATTAAAGCATTATAATAGTCGATGGTAAATTCCTATAAACTCCAGAAACCCAGCGTTCCTGGGCGGAGTTGTCTAGCAGCTACTACAAACAGGGGAGGAGGAAAATACAAATAACAATAAAATGTTTGTTGTGATCCTCCATATTAACTGACATTATTCTATTCCCAAAGATCCATTCTACGCTCCTATACCAGTTACCTTTCGTTTCCCGGACATGATCAAAAGAAATATGTGGATTTTTGTACTTTTCGGAGGGAAAATGTCAACTTTTAAACTATGTTTACGAGTCTGTATATGTATAGTATCATAGAAAGTAGTTTTTTTGTTCATTCCAGTAAACAAACTTGTGTACTGTTAAAGGTTTAGTCAATATTTAACATAAGCGTAACATTTGATTAGCGATAAATCAGCTACCTAGCCAGCCGCCTTAAAACAAATATGCAGACTGATTTATTTTGAGTGTGTGTTTCCTATTTTATATGTTTGTATATACATAGCGAGAGCTGTCTGACAGTTGATTTAGAGGATTACATGGACGTACATGTATGTACATATGTATAAAGGCGTTTATTTTATTCTGTCTCTGCCAATAGATTTAATTAATCCGCCATCACTCTATTAAAATTTATTTTTTGAAACGTAATTTCAGATCGGATGATCCCCGGCCATTATATTAATCTCCGCGCGTTTGTGTACATCCACGTAATCCTCAACATAAACTGTCGGACAGCTCTATATCTGCCGCTTTGCTAATCGGATGCTCTGTGGCTTCGTTACCATGGCGACGCTTTGAATCACGGGTAATAGACGTCGATACGGCTGTCGATGATGGAGTATCATTTGACCACATGGTTGTGCTAAACAGTAGACAGTCGTGGGATGGCTTAGTGGCCACCGGAATTGTAAAGGGGGTATATTCAGAGAGGATCATGGGTGGGTAGAGCTTCAAAGCCGATCTGGGCAAAGTTTTTTGAACCGTATTCCACGGAGTCCTTGGGTCTTTGCCATAGCTATCTCAGGCTCCATCAGGACATTTTAGAATATGAGGGGGAAAAATCTCTTCTTTTTTTTTCTTTAGCATCGCGCCTTACTACCCGTTCGGGTTATACCTTTATGTAATTATTACAATCATGGGTTATGGATTAGGAAGGCTTAATTTATAGGAAGTGCACCCATATTTGTGTAGAAGTGAGAATGGAAAAAAATAAAAACACCCTCAGTGCACCCTACCTGGATCGAACCTCGATCTTTCCGTCTTCAGCAGTTTAGTCCAACATGAGAGTAGCTCGTTAGACCACGTGTTCACTGAAGTGGGCTCAAAAATCTCTAAATTTTATTGCTTTCAATCCGGCTTTTATTTAATTTAAAGCCAAATTAATCAAACATTTAAAACTACTGCTTCGAGATGCACACTTCCGTGCATATGGGATATACATTTTTGAAAATTTCAGCCCTTTGCATGCGGTAGATACCAAGCAGCGCTAATGACAAACAAATATGGTTTTTCACACTCTAAAATATCAGTAATCAAGGTTGCCAATTATTTTCATATCTGAATAAAGGATATCTGCTAGTGACAACGAATTGTCTTTAGAACAAAGAGAACATTTAATAGAAATTTCAATTAATTATACTTTTAAAACTATAATTTCTTGAGGAAGAATTTTTTATTTTGAGATATCCACGGAATACCCTGAAATAAGGAATCAAACTTTGATACTTTTTATGCGTTTCTCAATAACATATCTTTCAGTTGGCCTAAACATTATTCGTTTATAAAGTTACAAAGACTAAATTTAGATACAGGCTAAATATAAAATATTATCTGTGCATACAGATGAAAAACATCACTCCAAATATTGAAGCACTTTATGATCAAAAGCAAACCCACCCGATCCATTAATAAATAAATATACTGATTTGAATTTTTCCTTTTGCAAATGGAACTTCTCGCAAAAGTAAGTAAATATGAAATGTATTTTTTCTTTGAATATTTTTTCATGTATTTAGCTCTAAAAGACATGTAAAATTTAACTCTCGTTATTACTATCAGTGTAAATTTTGTATGAAGTCTCCAGCATGTATTTTTTCTGATGCAAGGGCTCCTTTGGTCTAAAGATGTTGGGAAAACCTGGTCTAGGACACGTTTAAAATAGGTAAGACACGATCATACGTACTTTCTCAATATACTCTATTGTAGTTTGTAAAAACGTCGTCAAACTTATTTTGTATTTATTCGAGGTATTAACGTGCACTTTAAGAGCCGATGGATTATATCATACACAACACCTAGCCCCCGGCCATTAATTTATCACTATGAAAGATAAAACCCACATTTCACCAAAGTTAAATTTATATTATACATCTTCAGCCGTGCCAAGAATTGAGCCCAGAACTTTTATTTTAGCTCCATCAGTGAGCACACAGGCTAGGCTAGGGTGGTCTGACATCAGTAATCTAAATCCAAATTATTAATTTTTTTTTAGAAAAATAAGAATATGTTCTTATTTTTCTTACAAATACCCAAGTTGAACAAAGAAGTTAAAGTCATTTTCATAAAACTATCAAATGCTAAGAAATGAGTAATTATGTAAACAATCCTTGATTTCAGAGTCTGAATCAAAATGAATAATTAAAGGAGGAATTACCATATAACCTTTAAAATAAAACTTGAACAAATAGCACCATATATAAACAGCCAGGCCTACGGACAGACAGAATAGTAAACAATACTTTCTTTACATGAGAAAAAGTAAAAATATCAATTATTTTGATTCAAACCTTCAAATTAAAATTTAGGATAATTTAATAATTACTAATTTTAAAGTTTTATACACTTTTGAAAATGATTTAAAATTGTTTGTTTAAAAGTAGTACTGTCTCACCTGCGGGTAGTATGGGTGTACCTGTGGTCCTGTTTCACCTGCAGGTGTTGTTGCAGGTGGCGGTGAAGGTGATAGACACGGCCAGTATCAAAGAGGACTACGTCAGAAGGAACCTGGAGAGAGAGGCTGCGGTCCTGTATCACCTGCAGGTGTTGTTGCAAGTGGTGGTGGTGAAGGTGATAGACACGGCCAGTATCAAAGAGAACTACGTCGGGAGGAACCTGGAGAGAGAGGCTGCGGTCCTGTATCACCTGCAGGTGTTGTTGCAGGTGGTGGTGAAGGTGATAGACACGGCCACTATCAAGGAGAACTACGTCAGGAGGAGCCTGAAGAGAGAGGCTGTGGTCCTGTCTCACCTGCAGGGGTTGTTGCTGGTGTCGGTGAAGGTGATAGACACGGCCAGTATCAAGGAGGACTACGTCAGGAGGAACCTGGATAGAGAGTATGTGGTCTTGTCTCACCTGCAGGTGTTGTTGCAGGTGGTGATGAAGGTGATAGATACGGCCAGTATCAAAGAGAACTACGTCGGGAGGAACCTGGAGAGAGAGGCTGCGGTCCTGTATCACCTGCAGGTGTTGTTGCAGGTAGGTGGTGGTGAAGGTGATAGACACGGCCACTATCAAGGAGAACTACGTCAGGAGGAACCTGAAGAGAGAGGCTGTGGTCCTGTCTCACCTACAGGTGTTGTTGCAGGTGGCGGTGAAGGTGATAGACACGGCCAGTATCAAGGAGGACTACGTCAGGAGGAACCTGGAGAGAGAGGCCGCGGTCCTGGTGCGTTTGTCTCACCCCAGTATCGTCACCCTCTTCCATACCATCAAGGTGAGTCCACGACACTAGAGGACCGCTCACACCTGCTGTAGTCCTATCGGGTGGAAGCGCGGGGTTCTAGCTTTACATTTATATCAAAAGCAAAGTCGAGCAGCCACACCACAACGCATCGTTTGGTATAGTGGCACTTCCGGTTCTGGCTAACCGGTTTTTAAAGTTGAACGGTAAGATTCATCTCTGATGTGTGATATCTTTGCCATCCTAGAGAGTGTATAGATTATTTGAACCTCCCACCAACACCCCTCCACCTTCAACTCACCATCTTGTCTCCCGAGTGTACTGTAAAGAACACAACAGAACTGTTTTTGTGATACTGCCATCGCAACCTCCTCCCCCCCCCCCAGCTTTCTCAACCCCTACCCTGAACCAAACTTCCTTCTGGCGCCCGGGCCCATTCGTTTTATCAGCCAAAAAAAATACTTGCTCGAAGGGGTAGAATGAGCCCCTGTCTCTTATACTGCCCTGTTAAGGAAACATGTCTTAACTCCAGGAATGACAAGGAGCAACATCTCGCTCAAGCCCCATATTCTGGCGAGTACAACTTGTTTTCTTAGCACCCCGTCTTACTACCCGTTCGGGTTATCCGCTTATGTACTAATAAACGGTGAAGGTTTTAGGGGCTAGGAAGGTTATATTTAAATGGAGTGTACCCTTACTTGGGTGGAGAGAGAGTGGAAAACCATTTTGGAAAAAATCATGCTCAGTACGCCTGACTGAGATTCGAACCTCGATCTCCCGGTCATCGGCAGTCTAGTCTACTGCGATAGTAGCGCGTTAGACTATGTGGCCAACGAACCGCTTCAAGTAGAACTAATGAGGCGAGGGGAGAGGGCTGTGTATCTTTCTACAGTTGATTTTCTTTTCGCCTCTTCACGATAATGCTGTTGTGATTCCTCTTAATTACCCTATTTGCTTAAATTAAGCCGTGATATAAAAAGACAATAATTAAAAATAGAATTAATACGACACGTTATGCTCAGTTGGATAGGGCTATACAATCACGTGGCTACTACAGTTAAGGTAGGCTCTCACTAAGACGTCACATTGGTGCGTATCACTCCACATAGACTCGTATCACTCCACATAGGCTCGTATCACTCCACATAGACTCGTATCACTCCACATAGGCTTGCATCACTCCACATATACTGGTACAGTATTACCAAACAACAGCTTGGTAAATACTCCTGATTTGTATTGTGTCCTTCATTTTCATACAAAATAATTTAGAAATGTTTTAATTAATGCAAAACAGAGATACAAGAGTTCTCCAAACCTTAAAACTACTGCAGGAAAAACATCTTAGAAATACATATTGATTTGCTGTTAACATTAAAAATATTCTACTTTTTTTAAATAATTGCTTATAGGTTTTAATAATCTTTATCAAAAGTGAAAGATGCAAATCACATGACTTGACGTATGACTACGGGAAAGTAGTTTCAGAAACTTTTCTGTCACTACGATGATAATTTTCCGGGAAATGTTAAGGGAAAAAGGTCTGTTCCTCAAATCCCTGGAGAAGGGGATGTATTATAATATAGAAATCCACCTCGGTGGCGTAGTTGGCTAACGCGCTTGTCGTGTTGAGCTCGACTGCTGAGGACGGGGTGATCGAGGTTCGAATCTCGGTTGAGTGAACTGAGGGTGGTTTTTCCTAAATGGTTTTCCACTCTCCCTACACGCAAATGCGGGTTCACTTCCTCTAATTCAACCTTCCCAAATTCCTAATCAATTAGCGTAATTAGTACTTAAAAAGCGTATAGCCCGAACGGGTAGTAAGACGCGGTGCTAAATATTAAAAATAATATAGAAATGTTAACATAACTGGTCTACAGAGGACCCGGGGTTAGTGACACACTCAACCACCAAACACTGTAGTCGATTCGTGAGTATAAGAAGAGAACTGGAATATTTGTATTACTGTTATTGTAACTAATTTGGTATAATGTTTTTGATGTTAACGTCCTCGGGAGAAATTAAACTGAGGTGGAAACCTTAAAACTTGGGACACCTTTATTGCATTCGTTCCGTTTAAATAGTAGGAACATTTTGTGGAAAAAGTATCTGTCAGATCCAATTTGGTAGCCACATGGTCGAACGTGCTACTCTCACGTTAGACTAGACGGGGAGATCGGGGTTTAACCTCGGTCGGGTGCACAGAGGGTGGTTTTTCACTCTCCCACCATGCAAATTCAAATGCACTAACTCTAAATTAATCCTTTCTAATCCCTAACACATTAGTGTAATTAGTACATAGGTTTATAACCCTAATGGGTAGTAAGACACGATTCTAAAAGATAAAAAAAAGTATGTGTCAGAGACTGACGGTTCTTTCTACCACATGTGTGTCCATGTCTACTGAGAAAATCTCCTAAGGCCTTCTTTCTTGACGCGACAAAGTTCGTAACCCTGGCCACACAATATTTCCTGGTTCAGATGCAAGACTCCATATTCAAGACTTTTAAACCATCCTTTTTCCTCCCTGGCTCTGCCTTTAAAACGCATAAATTATACACAACTCCCAAAGGTCGTAAATTCAAACTTTTTTTTTAGCATTATGTCGGAGGAAGAGAACTTACTGTGTGTTTTATAACAAAACATGTATATTTAGATAATAAACTGAGGGGAAATGGGAAAGGGGACTTTTCAGAAGGAAATTTGGTCCATATCCTGTGTGGGAGAAGAATTCATAGTTTTCTTAATTTATTCTGATTTGCGGGAAGATTGGGGGGGAGGGGGGATGATTTTGTCTGTTGTTTCTTTCTTAGATTGAGGAAAAAGTTGACGCAAAAAGTTATGTCTACATTTTTAAATAAATGCTACGACATGCTCTTATCATTTTCTAGTATTATCTGTTATTGCTTGAAGTGAAATTCTCAAAAATTGTTTAGGAGCAATGATTATTTATCAAAGAGCACAAGAAACCAGTGTAAATTTATCATGTAAAACGCTACTCAAATATATAGTCTGAAAAATAAATCGTTAAATTCATTATTTTATTTTTTTTAGTTTTCAAAAATAAGTATCAGTAAGCTATTCTTAATTTAATAGCTAGAATTGAAGTCACAATTTCACTTTTAATATATGATCATATAACATATGACTATCAAGTTTGAATAATTTCATTAAGTTGGGTGTGTAGGGAAAGGGAGAAAAGGTTAGGGTTTTTGAAGATTTTATACCTAAGGGTTTTTTGGCCAAAATAAATCAATGATTGTCCCAGTATAAACATAAGAGTTTAATTCTCTCCATATGGTGATATCAACAGTTGTTGAATATCTGTTAAGGGTGTACTGGAATTTAATGACAAGTTTTTCTCTCCATTTGAAATGTTTCTCATCAAATGCCGCTATGCTCTTGACAGATATTCAACAAATGTCGATATAAACATGTGGCAGGCCCACCATGTGATCAAACTGGGCT
This sequence comes from Timema shepardi, assembly GCA_902151425.1. Taxonomy (NCBI): domain Eukaryota; kingdom Metazoa; phylum Arthropoda; class Insecta; order Phasmatodea; family Timematidae; genus Timema; species Timema shepardi. Next base: position 30,098 of record CABFVX010000921.1, read on the forward strand.
CGGTACCAGGGGAAAAGCATTCCCCCCTATCTTTGTACTACTCAACTTTAGTGGTGGCGGAACAATAGTTTTGAGAAGTTTTGAACCCCAAGCCAAAAGGAGACTTGGATATCCTCTCTGGTCAAATATATAGAACATTTGTGGCACTCACCTGGATTATTTTTTTAAATTAGACCCTTGTATAAGCTATTTAGTGGTCCTCCCCAATAAAGCTTTTGAAACTGGGATGCCCTTAGAAATATTTTAAAGTGGTATTTAGTTTCTTTTTTATCATACTGATTTTAAGGTATTTGGAGTAGTTCTCGGAAAGAAAAACTTTGAAATTTGGATGCTCCTACAAGCTATTGAGAATGTCCTATGAAAAATCTTTGAAAGTTGAATATCTCTAGAAGCTATTTTGAATGGTCTTATCTTGGGAAATGTTTGAAAGCTAGATTACTTTTGAAGATATTTGGAGAGGTCATCTTCACCTAGAATTAGATGCCTATACTACAGCAAATTTTTGAAAATTGGGTGACTCTAGAAGCTATTTGGCATGTCCTTGCCTGAAAAATCTTTAAAAATCAAATCTCTTTTGAAGCTATTGATGATAGGCCTCTTCCAGAGAATATTTGAAAATCAGATGCCTTCAAAAGCTATTTGTAGTTTGATAAAAGGCCAACTTTCAGCTTCATATTCAAGAATATCAGAGGGGAGTTAAATAAATTTAGATGGGGCAAGTTTATTTCCCTCAGGGGAGCTTCATATTTTAGAATATCAAAGAGTGAAATTAATCTAGATGAAGGAAAGTTTATTCCAGTCAAGGGGGCCTTATATTTTAGAACATCTGAGGAGAGTGAACTAAATCTAGAGGGAAAAAGCTTATTCCAGTCAATGGGGCTTCATATTCTAGAACTTTAAGTAATCTGATGGCCACATTTAAAAAAGGTCAATTTGAGGGCCACATCCAAAGTTATAAAAACATTGCAGATATTAAACTATATGGCGAGTCCACTCATTAAGTTTAGTAAGCACTTCTGAAACTTCGTAATAAAGAGAAGTCATGTCACTTATAAAATATCTTAGATAAATATTTGAAAAAGATACAATTGTTTATAAATATATAAGCTAAATTAGCTTGAAAAAATGCTTTTGCAAAGATACTGTACGTGCTCCCGACCATTGAGCACCTTTCAATTCCATAGTCCCTCAATTTCGGATAATGCTCTCTTGCTGATCATTTTAAAAAATAGTCCCCTTTTTCGATTCTGTCAGTATAAAAAAGAGTATAATTGCAAATTGCACAATTCCAGTTGAAGGTCAGAACTTTCGATTTCAATGCTGAAAGTCAATGGTTGAATGAAAACTGAAATATCTTCTTCAATTTCCTTGAGATCACCAAATAATTTCTCAAAGTCTTCCATGATTGTTTTAATGTAATTTATATTAGCTGAAAATGAGGTTCCCCAGAAATTATTAATTTCTTCAAATTGTTATTTTCAATTTGGAAAAAAAAGCATAGCTGGATAATCTTGGTTTTTAAAACTTCAATTTACTTTTACACTTATTCAAATTACGGCATATTTTGGCGAAATTACGGCATAATTTGGCAATATTATGTTTTTTTGCCCTGCAACTTTATGTTCAACTCATTGGTAATATTTGTTAAAAATGAAAGATCATAATAATTATAAAAAAGTAGGATCTTGCATTTGTTTTTCAAGATCTGTGTGTCATCCTTCAGTTCGTTTTTAATAAATATGTATATTTCTTTTCGAATGGCAAAAAAGCACTCCAGAAATTTTCGAGAAGTCAACTATAGAATATCAGATTGGAGAAGTTAATCAGCATTCATTTAGTTTTGCGACGAAAGTTTTATTTTTTCGTGGGTGAAAATCAAAAATCGTAATTCACACGAGGACCGCACAAAATCGATTCACGGGCCCCGTCTTGGATAGGGATGTGAAAAAATTATCGAAACTTTACTGATACCGATATTTTCCTACGATACTAGTGGTTTTTTACTCGATACTTATTTTACAATACTTTTACTGATATTAGTACACACACTCCGGTATCGAAAGAAACAACATTTTCTGTTATCTTCACTCAAGATAGGATTAAATGTTTACTAGGGTGGACTGTGGAGGAAGAACAAATATCATTGCGAGTGGCGACCAGTCTACCCCCCCTTCGTTTATCAATGAGCACGGTAATCACAAACTGAGCAAAAGAAGCTCTTGTAGAGCTCAATGAATTCACTCAACTCAAGGGTGCCACAAGCAGACGAAGCGTTGTTTAAGCAAATGAAGCAGGGTAGGGCGTCCATTCTCCTATTGTTTGTCAATAGTTAATAAAGATATCATGATAGTACATAAACGACGAATGTAGTTAAAAAATGGCACCTCCCACAAATTAATTATTGAAGTTTTTTTTAAGAAGTTGGATAGCGAAAAATCATCGTGTAAAAATATCGATACTGATACTTACTGTTATCAATACTATACTTTCGATACTAGTACGGTATCGATATTTTTCTTCCAATACTTTTAATGAGTACAGTATCGACACTTTTCTTTCGATACCACATCCTTAGTTTTGAACAGCCTTGTAGTGAAATCAATCTAGAGAGAGTCAAGTTTATTTTAGGGGAGGGAGAAATTTATTCAAGTTGGGGGAGGGGGGGGGGCAGAGACAAAATATTTCCAGGAGGAAATGTTCTATCCCACTACTCGGTTTAGATTTGTACATTTTTATAAACTTTGTTTTCACTTTTACAAAAGAACAGCAGTGTAAGAAAATGATTACGTAAATTAACACTGGAATGTTAGACACATGATGAATTAGACTAGGCCTACTTAAATTTTAAGTGAATTTGATTTATCGCCTGACTCATTCTGTGTACCTAGCTTAATTTCAGTACAAAACTTGAAACCGTAGAACTTCAAAACACTTTGAAAGGAAGGACAAGACCGAACCAAGGAAATAATGGTGACAAATACCAATAATTTCCTTCATGAGAAACCGCAGCGATCCAATTCCTTAGTTTACGCAGGCATTTGATTTTGTATTTTCTTTCATTTACTATATTATTTTTTAAAAAAAATTGCTAATCTAGATCTCTGGTCAAGGGCCCTGGAAGTTCCAGGCCTGGTACCAAGGTACCAATAGTCTCCCCCTTGTGGCGGGCCTGCCCTGTGGATAAAATTAGTACCAGCGGAAAGGCGGGCAAAGGTGTATCATCCCGGATTGATTTTACAACTGATAGAGTGGTGGGGGTTTGAATCACGGCCATAGTTTACTAAAGTTGTATTCTTCCTAGATATTTTCTTACTTTAATTGAATGTATGTATACTCCGTTCCCCTGGAAGGTAGAATCCTTACCTTGGTAGACTTCATTATGGCCTTATCTTATAAGCTACACCAATAGTAGCGTAATGAATGGGTACATTTCCTCTAAAGTATACCTTCCTCATCCTTATCACCATTAATGTAGTAATTATATGTTGACCACGGTGGTCTTGGCGTAAAGCGCTCGCCTCAGGACCCAATGCCCATGAGTTCAAATCCAGACGGGGACGAAGAATTTTCCTTGAGCGATAGTAATTCGTAGCACAACTTCCTTTGGAGGGGCAGTAAAGACGTTGGTCCCATGTATATTGTGGCATGTAGAAGAACCCTGGAAGATATGTGAAAATACCTTTCCAAGCAAAATTGGTTGGCCCTTTCGTTCTAGCTCATGGAAGTTCTCGTGTGCAGATATAATCATTCTGTTCAGAAAGTGCACGTTAAATACCTCAAGTAAATATACTGGTAACCCAGACAGGTAGTAAGACCCGGAATACAAATACGTATTTCACCATCATCTATGCCCACCATTAGTTTAATACGCCGATGCTCTTACCACTTTGCTATCCAGGAATTATCCCGTACTCAGGGTCATCCTTCACTCATATTATATATAAGGCACAGTCTGTGAGGGACGTGAAGAAATCATCAGTCACATATGAGTAGATAACGTTGCCACCTTCGTCTCGGGAGTTGGTTTTTTGCTGCCAATAGAAATTACAACTGTACTAATACGCATATAAAGATAGATTAAATAACCAAGCTATTATATTTGTTAATTACGATTATAACCACATCTAAAAAGAATATTCTTGCTATCTTGATTGGTCCCTCATATGTGGCTGATAATTTCCGTACGTCCATCACAGACTCTGTCTTAAAATATGAGCTAAGAATAGCCTTCAGTGCGGGATGACTCCTGGATAGCTCAGTGGTTAGAGCTTTGGCGTACTAAGCCAAAGTTCCTGGGCTCAATTCCCGTGTCCAGGTGTCATTTTTAAATTTAGAGAGGCCTCCCAACGCAACCCGGTTCAGCCTAGTTGCAGTCTCACCAGGATAGAAAGTTCATTGCCTACATTATCTTCTCAATCTTACAGCTGTGTGATAAAAAGAAGGTATTTATAACATATTGATAGTATTGAAAAAATAATGTATTTAAGCTATATTCCTAAAAATGACGAAAACCAAGAAAATATACGCTAAATATGCAAAATGAAAACCAGAAAAAAAGACCAAACGATGATCTATAAAAAGACGTTTCCACCGCCAGAATATCACGAACAAAATTTATGTGAACATGAAAATTGTCTTTGATAAACGAATGTAACAAAAAATTAAAAAAAGACACGTCATCAAAATCCTGGACATGGTAACTAGCATTGCGTGATTTGACCATGACTTTTTCTCGTCATCCAAAAGTTTCTGTTCTAATGTCGCTATTCTCATGAGTCATGACAAATCATTCAAAAACCGTTAAGATTAATATTTGTAGAAATATTAACTAAACGTATCTACTAGAGCAATATTTTATTTGGTCAAATAATTTTATTTTTTCGTTTAAAAAACTGAAAATTATTGACCGTTCAGCTCTTAACGCATTAATTAATGCTACGATTTCACGCCGAAATAAAACCTAAAGATTCTAACAGGGTTCTTTTTCAATAACAACACTATAGTTTGAGTTCTATTAATATAAAAAATATGTGAAAATATGACATTAGCTCATTTTCAACGACTTTTTAATCATATTAGCTTTAGTATGAGACTAGGGCATAGACAAGTAAGAAACAGACTCTCAACCTGACGGGGGTTTATTTGCGCTCCTTTTGCCAGCTTGTGTCCTTCAACACTGGGCCTCGCTAGTGTCACTGCTGGGTGATGATATGACCGCAGTGATCCTAGTGGTGAAGGACTGAAGCTGCCAAAAGAATCAAAACCATTTTAACCTGGAGGTTGAGTGTCTGGGTAAATTATTTGTCTGTGGACTAGGCTCAGTGAAAAGGGGCTCTGGATTTATCCTTCCTCTGACAAACAAAATACCTTTTATAGGCTCACAATAGAAATGTTTAATATATTTGAGAGCTAACATCAAGTTTTTCTATTGACCTTGAGTTAATAAGTCTCGTAGTTTTCTTTCCTCTCTTATGATATAACAACTTGTGGTTACAGTTGAGGGGCTAAAGGGAGTATAATCTTAGAATAGAGTAGTACCATAAAATGACACATAGCATTGTAAATTAAGCCACGTGACCTGACAGCGATTGATACTTTCTCGCTGACCTAGCTCACGTTCCCCAGTAAGTGACACGGTCGTCCTGTATGTAAAGTGATTTTTTTTACTAAAGAAAGGAAAATAGAGGAGAGGAAGAGAAGGAGGTTAAACAATACGGCCACTTCAGTGGAATGTTTGCAAGATTGCGCCCTGGTCTCTTCCCTACAAACCTCCTAAACTGAGGGGTTTGGGGGGGGGGAGAGGGGAGTGGCGGCGACGGTGTATCGGTGGCGCCTGGAAGACGTACATCCACCCCTCAGAAACACCACCACCCCCTTCCGACCAGGATCTGGGGTGTAATTTATCCATTCCCGACCCTCGTCTTGGCACATCTTCCGCGCTGTAGCTAGGAGGACTTTCTTTCGGTACAGCCCAATTTCCCCAGGAAGAACCTTATGTGACACCTATTTATTATTGGTTCATTCTAACCTGAGACCTGAAGTAAACAAACATTCCTGTATCCCTACGTGAAGGACCTACATGATTGGTGGAACACTAATGCAATATTTTTGACAGGCGTAACCATGTATAGTCAGTACCATATCAAAGTAAGTCACTAAGAATTTTTGTATTTTATAATATTTTTAAATTTCCTGTCTTATGTTTACCAAAACTCGGGTCAGTCTCCGCAAACGCCATTGACGGGCAGTACTCAACACTGCCGAGATGAACTGTCGACTGACCGTTGCTGACCATGCGATAAAGGACTGTATCATCGGGTGGGTCCCTCAACGCTGGGTCAGGAGTTTGTTGGTATTTCTAATGTTATTTTAAAACAAGTTTATTACAAAACATAGGCGGGACTATTTAGTGAAAGGATACCATAGAAGTCCGTTCAGTAGCAAATCAGAGCAAAGACTTACGTGGCTTTGTTTACATCAGGTCTCAGCTTAGGATGAATCAATAATAGAAGAGATATTAGATCTACTTATACATATTCATAAGCCAAATCATGAGATCTTCAGCTGCCCCTTTTTATATATATTATCAAGACAAATACAATCACATTATTACTACAGTAAAATGTTTTGTATTTTCTAAAGTACCCTTCGTATTAAAATTGGAGTGTAGACGCGGGATACTTTGCCCCTAGCTGTCTAGTCTGCAAAGATAAACTTAACTCCCGCAGGAGGGAGGACTTCTGCGCTGTGGTCGCTGGAAGAAGGCGGCGTCCCCCCCGGATCGTGGAGTAGGCCCGGGTAAAAATATGGGAAGAGGATTTATTTCATCACTGCATCTTACTACCAATTCGGGTTATACGCTTATTTACTAATTACGCTAGTAATGGTTTAAGGGATGAGGAATCTATTTATAAAAATGTATCCGCATTTGCGTGGTGGGAAGGGGAAAACCATTTAGGAAAAACCACCCTCAGTACACTCGACCAGGAATCGAACTTAGATCTTCCCGTAATGAGCAACCTATTCGATTGTGAGAGTGACACCTTAGAACAATGGTCTCCAAACTACGGCCCACGGGCCCCATCCGGCCTGCCACAAGTTTATATCTGGCCCGTTCCAAGATTTTATCAAAAAACAAATTAATTGTTTCGCTTCATTATTTATTAATCACACAATTTATTAGACAAATCCAGTTTCTGTCCGCACGCGTGCTTCCCCACAAGACACCAAGCCAGAGTGCTTCCCCCATGACACCAAGTCGGAGTGCTTCCCCCATGACACCAATCCTAAGTACTTCCCTCATGACACCAAGACAAAGTGCTTCCCCCCATGACACCAAGCCGGAGTGCTTCCCCCCATGACACCAATCCTAAGTACTTCCCCCATGACACCAAGATAAAGTTCTTCCCCCCAAGACACCAAGCCAAATTGCTGTCGGAATTGCAAACCCTCAATTTCAGTCGCAGGCACCATTCTGTATACCGACAACAGAACGGCTTGACTGTAACAATTTTTAGATAGTTCCAAGTCTCCCGGCAGAGGGTTATCAAAGGAAACTTCTGAACAATGTTAACTAATTTTTTTTTAAGTAATTATATTGACTAATTATTAAAAATATAATTTTTTACATATAAAGCGAGTCATTTTTCACAGGGAAGAATCAACGTCAATCACTATTATCAAACACTGACTGGCCTTGGAAAGTGTATTTTTTTATAGACGTGACTGGCAATATTTTCATGTTGAAACAAATTGGATTTATGATCTATTTGCGCATGTCAAGGTATTCAGGGCAAAAAATCTTGCTATTTGAAGAACAGGTGAACGTTACTTTGACCCTCAAAAATGTGTAAAATATATTATGTGGCCCGCATAGCAAAACGTTTGGAGACCCCTGCCTTAGAATATACCATGCAGCCATCGAAGCGGGTAAATTGGGTTAAGCATATGCTTACAGCCCGAACGGGTTGTGAGACGTGGTGACAAAAAGAACAGATCTACTTTCATTGTCACAGCAATCCACCGTCTGTATCTGACGGACGTACAGTACTTCCTAGCTCGGCACTCTCCCTCACTAAAGATTGTTACGGTTGTTTCTCGTTCAGAAGAGTGGGACGGTTTGTTTGATGGAGAAGGGGTGAGGGTAGTGTCAGGAGAGTTACAATCAAACATCATTTGTTCTTCTGGACAAGTAGCCGTGTTCTTCTCTCCCCCAGTGGCCGCATTATTTAGCGAGGGAGCTGCCGAGATCACTTGCCACGTGGTCACATGGACGAACACGTTGGAATGGAGGGAAAGAGGATGAGAGGATTCTTGAGGCGGAATGTAAGAAAATAGGTGAGAGAGGATTCTTGAGGTGGAATGTAAGAAAAGAGGGGAGAGAGGATTCTTGAGGTGGAATGTAAGAAAAGAGGGGAGAAAGGATTCTTGAGGTGGAATGTAAAAAAAGAGGTGAGAGAGGATTCCTTAGGTGGAATGTAAGAAAAGAGGTGAGAGAGGATTCTTGAGTGGAATGTAAGAAAAGAGGTGAGAGAGGATTCTTGAGTGGAATGGAAGAAAAGAGGTGAGAGAGAATTATTGAGGTGGAATAGAAGAAAAGAGGTGAGAGTGTATTCCTTAAGTGGAATGTAAAAACAGAGGGGACAGAGGATTCTTGAGGTGAAGTGTAAGAAAAGAGGTGAGAGAGGATTCTTGAGTGGAATGGAAGAAAAGAGGTGAGAGAGAATTATTGAGGTGGAATAGAAGAAAAGAGGTGAGAGAGTATTCCTTAAGTGGAATGTAAGAAAATAGGTGAGAGAGGATTCTTGAGGTGGAATGTAAGAAAAGAGGGGAGAGAGGATTCTTGAGGTGGAATGTAAGAAAAGAGGGGAGAAAGGATTCTTGAGGTGGAATGTAAAAAAAGAGGTGAGAGAGGATTCCTTAGGTGGAATGTAAGAAAAGAGGTGAGAGAGGATTCTTGAGTGGAATGTAAGAAAAGAGGTGAGAGAGGATTCTTGAGTGGAATGGAAGAAAAGAGGTGAGAGAGAATTATTGAGGTGGAATAGAAGAAAAGAGGTGAGAGAGTATTCCTTAAGTGGAATGTAAGAAAATAGGTGAGAGAGGATTCTTGAGGTGGAATGTAAGAAAAGAGGGGAGAGAGGATTCTTGAGGTGGAATGTAAGAAAAGAGGGGAGAAAGGATTCTTGAGGTGGAATGTAAAAAAAGAGGTGAGAGAGGATTCCTTAGGTGGAATGTAAGAAAAGAGGTGAGAGAGGATTCTTAGGTGGAATGTAAGAAAAGAGGTGAGAGAGGATTCTTGAGTGGAATGGAAGAAAAGAGGTGAGAGAGAATTATTGAGGTGGAATAGAAGAAAAGAGGTGAGAGTGTATTCCTTAAGTGGAATGTAAAAACAGAGGGGACAGAGGATTCTTGAGGTGGAATGTAAGAAAAGAGGTGAGAGAGGATTCTTGAGTGGAATGGAAGAAAAGAGGTGAGAGAGAATTATTGAGGTGGAATAGAAGAAAAGAGGTGAGAGAGTATTCCTTAAGTGGAATGTAAAAACAGAGGGAGAAAGGATTCTTGAGGTGAAATGGAAGAAAAGAAGGGAGAGAGGATTCTTGAGGTAGGATGGAAGAAAAGAGGTGAGAGGGGATTATTGAAGGGAAGTGTAAGAAAAGAGGGGAGAGAGGATTCTTGAGGTATAATGGAAGAAAAGAGGTGAGAGAGGATTCTTGAGTGGAATGTAAGAAAAGAGGTGAGAGAGAATTCTTTAGGTGGAATGAAAGAAAAGAGGTGAGAGAGGATTCTTGAGGAACAAAAGAGGTGAGAGAGTATTCTTGAAGTGGAATGTAAAAAAAGAGGTGATAGAGGATTCTTGAGGGGGAATGGAAGAAAAGAAGGGAGAGAGGATTCTTGAAGGGGAGTGTAAGAAAAGAGGGAAGAGAGTATTATTGAGGTGGAATGGAAGAAAAAAGGCTGAAGGGAGTCTTAACGTGGAATGTAGGAAATGAGGGTGAGGAGAGTCTTTACGTTGATTGTTTAACTTATTGATCAATCGCCCCTTATTGGGCGTCATTTGCACATTATTGAATCAATCGCCCCGCTTTGGGCGTCGATTGAAACACTACGAATTAATTCCCTGATATAATAATGCTGTGATGATGTTTAGGTTGTCTATTTCTCCGTGGTCGAGCACTAATTAAAACGGTATAATTAATAAATGTAAGAAAGATAACTGTTGATGGTTGTTTATTCACACACGGTTTATTTAAATGACATCTGTTAATTACTTATACATACTCCGATTAAATGCTTTATTTCACTGCACACTTGTGATATTAATGTAAGTTATTTTATACTGTGTTAGACGGTGACTGCGTTGTGCGTGTCTCTGACTGACTTGTGCGTGTAGATGGAACCCTGGTGTCTGTCGCTTGGCTGCTTGGCTGATACGCACAAATGGTTTATGTATGACATACCCCTTGCATATTTCTTCCCTTCATCAACAGTGTAACAACTAACTATTAGAAAGAGATCATATTCTGAAAATTGAAAAATGACACCTGGACACGGGAATCGAACCCGGGACCTTCGGCTTAGTACGCCAATGCTCTTACCAAGAAGTCGTCAGCTTATAAACATGTGATTATCAAAGATCACAGCCATCAGACAACGCAGCCATTAGCGACTCGGTAGTTGGCCAATTGCCAGCCATTCGACAATTTTATATATATATATAATTGTACAGGATTGCATATATTAATGAAACAAATAGCCGAAACTATTGTTAATGCATGCAGGTGTCATTTTTCAATTTTCAGAATATGATATCAATGAGGGGAAAGTATTTAGGTGGAAAGGAGGAAAATTCGAGTTAAGGTACTTATTTTTTAATCATCCACTCAAATATTCAAGATTTCTAATCCAAATCTGTATCCGGTAAAGGTTCCGTGTTTGGTTCGAAATTCCGAATCTTTACTATTTTAAAGATTCGTATCGGAATAGAAATTTCAAATCCAAATAGACCCAATATTCGAATTTGATGGACTTTAATTCAAATCTCGAATCTAAAAGTCAAACGTTTGAATAATTAAAACGCTTAAAGAAGTTAGTGTAGATCCAATATTTTACTTGATTAAAGAAACTTGAGAATCTCGTTTTATTTAAACTTTAATCTTTATTTAGACAGACCATATATTTTTACAGCAGTAAAAAATACATAAAATAGCTTAATAGTTTATTATAAAATACTCTATTTAAAAGTTAACATTTTCCCTCTGAAACGTATAAAAATCCAAATTTTCCTGTAGATCATTAAGAGCTGAATGTCCGGTAAACGAAGGTAACCGGTATAGGAGCGCAGATTAGATCTTTGTGAAGAAAATGATGTAATTTGAAAGGAGGGTCAATACACATTGTATTGTCTTTTGTATTTTCCTCCTGGCCTGTTTGTTCTCCTACTGCCGAACCACTCCACCCATGAACGTTATAAGCCTACTTAGTTTCTGGCACTTAGGAATTTCTGATCGACTATTTTACTGCCTAAGTGACCTCGCATAAAATATACTATTAAAACTAGTATTCATGCACTTTTTTTTTAGAATTGGGAACCTTGGGGGACTTTTTAGTGTGTGAAGCCTTTAGAATGGTCTTAAAATTTAGCTTATAGATTCGATACATCTTCAGTGCTTAATATTTCAGTCCAATTTTATATGATTTAATTTTGTATTAAAATTATTTGCAGCCTTGGTGTGGGAGGGGGGTTCGACCTTCACCCCCCTCACATCATCTTGAGAGCATTATTAATATATTTTAAACGTCTTAGATACGTTTGACATCTCACGCACCAATATTTCTTCACTAAAAGCTTTTCATATCAATAACAATTCATTTTGAACCTAAAAAATAAAATAGCAAAAAAAATCACCCTTTTAAAAAACACTAAATCTTTTCGAGGATTACGACACTCAAAGCTTAAACTTTTTATCCTCTTTTGCTTCAAGTTTTTTTTTGTTGGGAGGGAAAGGGATTGGTGAAAAACAACATGCCTAAAAAAAACATATATTTCATCTTTTGTAAAGACATGAATAAATTGTTATAAAAGCGGAAGTTTTTGGAAATAGTCAGATGAGAAGGAAAGAGCCGTAAAGCCAGATTGAAACTGAATTTTAAACGAGTGCCCGTCGCCCGCTACTGTCGAAGGCTTGCGTTACTAAGGCAACTAAATTGGTGGATTTAACCCTCCTATCCCCATCCTTTTTATATTTTTCATCGCTCCCTTTCCCTTTTCTTCAACGTAAAGAGGGAAGCATGAAGACGCCATACGCAGGGGGAGAAATGGCTGCCTGCGTAAGCTCCTGGTAAGTTACTGAGTAGGTTGCCTCTACGACCTACTCCCTCCAGAGTCTATAGTTCTATTATGTCCATTTAAGAGGAAGTTACTGAGTAGGTTAGCCAGTACAACCTCCTCGAGCGTCTATAGTTCTATTACGTCCATTTAAGAGGAAGTTACTGAGTAAGTCAGCCAGTACAACCTCCTCCAGGGTCTATAGTTCTATTATGTCCATTTAAGAGGAAGTTACTGAGTAGGTTAAACTGTACAACCTCCTTGAGGGTCTATAGTTCTATTATGTCCATTTAAGAGGAAGTTACTGAGTAGGTTAGCCTGTACAACCTCCTCGATGGTCTATAGTTATATTATGTCCATTTAAGAGGAAGTTACTGAGTAGGTTAGCCTGTACAACCTCCTCGAGGGTCTATAGTTCTATTATGTCCATTTAAGAGGAAGTTACTGAGTAGGTTAGCCTGTACAACCTCCTCCAGAGTCTATAGTTCTATTATGTCCATTTAAGAGGAAGTTACTGAGTAGGTTAGCCAGAACAACCTCCTCCAGGGTCTATAGTTCTATTATGTCCATTTAAGAGGAAGTTACTGAGTAGGTTAGCTTCTATTTTCTAAAAG
>CABFVX010000921.1:43323-62676 GCA_902151425.1 Timema shepardi
CTCCTCCTCCTCTATTTTGTATTGTGTTGACCGTCTAGGATTATAGACCCATTGCTCCATGGCGGGAAGAAATTAGGTGAGTTTGTCCAAACTTTGGGAGAATAATCCTGCCCCGCCTGCGGACAAGGTCCTCCCTCTATCGTCCTTGCCAGGATCAGTGGGGAGGAAGGGGGAAAGGTAGAGGAGCCTTAACACGACAGTTTCCGTACGACGGACTTGCAAATTAAATTAAAGCTTCTCCGGAAAACCGTGAAGTTGTTGTAGGGGTGGGTGGGTGTTAGCTAAGGGCGTGTTTCGCTCAGACTCCACGCTGTCATACTCCTCTAACTAATACAGTAAAGTAGCAAACATCCGTGGCCTAGGATAGGAAGCAACTTTATAAAATACACTACACTTAATTTGAGCGCATTTAACTCTCACAACTTAAAATAAATGGTACGGTGCACCGCACAGACTTTCTCTAAAAGTCTAAAAATAGACATTTATCTAAAAACTCGTAAGTCGTAAGATTTGTGAAACGAAATAATAGGTGTATACATTGTTGTAGAAACACTACACCAAAGATCATAAATTACTCTATGGCATTAGGAACTAGGAACACTGTTACAGAAAAAGTGAGAAAATAGAAACATCTTTGTCCACCAAAGAGCATAAGAATCAAATTAATTTTCAAAGACCTGAATTAAAAAGTATGTATATTTGATCAAAGCTCAGAAACTATTAGTTTTGTAAAAATATATTTTTAAAAAATGTATCCTTAATAATACTATAACTTTACAGTGATAAGCTATTTCTTGTATCAAATAGTTACGGAGAAAGTGGGAAAATTGAAAGATTGCTCTCATGTAAACTAGCCTCAAAGTCATTTTTATGAGAAAATTAGAACTGCCATTTTGTTTATTATAATAAACACTGTCCATATTATATAAAATGTAATCAAAATTGTTAGCGCAAAATTTGAGAAAATAGTTTTGCCCTTCATTAAACTACCCTTAATTTTAGGCTTAAATATCTAATTCCAAAAATGCCTCGGAGGGATCTTATGAAAATCCTAGATACCAATTTTTATCCCAATTAGTAAAATAGTTTTGGCTCTAGCCTGAGGATAGAAGGCATTGCTAAACCAACTTTTTGGGGTTTCAGGGGATCATGAAATGTCAAAATTAATTATCAAAATCTTGAGTTCAATTTTTTGACGATCACAATACTTTCGTAGGTTAAATTGCCTGGCATGGACAAAAAAATGTATAATATTTGGTTAAATTAGAAGGTGGCTTCGCTCTTGCACATTGTTAAACTAACGGTTGGGGGACTGGGTGTTGGGGTATTTAATAGAGTGAAGTTAGTGTGTAAGTCACCGTGTTCTGATATTATTTGGTTCAGAAAGTGCTTATTTTCAACCATTCTCACTGAGCTCTTAAGTTACTTGAACATACATGCAATGTACGCTCAATGAACCAGCCATAGTGCAAAGGTTGCAAGACAAAGAATAATAAAAAAGGAAATCACAAGGGATATTTATTTGATCTACACTCAAATATGCCAAGCCCATGCAATGTAAACAATATAATATTTAGTGATTGCCGACAATACATAATAGAGGTAAAAGCAATAATACTCGTCAGAAAGTGACATATTATGTACTTAAGTATAGAAAACAATATTAAATTAAAGCAATCAAAACGCATTTAGCTAAAGTAGAGAATATTCATCGTTAGGAAACATTATCAGTTAAAATGTAAAAAAATGTAAACGAAGTTGTTTATAGCGAACAATACGCAAATTAGAGTATAAGCATCAATACAACATATCGTCTACACATTTGAACTAAGCCGTTCAAAAGATAACTCTTAACACATCATATTAGACTTGCTTAAAAGTCTACACGTATCACATTTCCGTATTCATAAAACATAACTTTTATAATACAAGTAGAGTCCTGGTCGTAATTGTACACCTGGATCTAATGTTGATTAAATACATGACTATTCTCATCTAACAACCCGTGAGGGGGGAAGGGGGGGATTATACACTAGAATAATTATTTACTTTCCACCCTGTGGTGGATGCCAGGCCTCCACCGTGGTTCGGATTCCACGTTAAACTGTAGGTCCTTCATTTCATCTCACAATCCCCCTACCATTACACATTAGCGTAAAGTGCGTATAACCCGAACGGGTAGTAAGACGCGATGCTAATAATAATAATAATAATAATAATAATACTTTCCACCCTATCTGCTATGTTTACAATTAACTCTTAACATAATAGAGTTATCTGGTGCATTTCCCAATTCTCTAAACATGAAAATATGAAACGAAATATCACTAGCCGCGCTTGGACTTACTTCAACTGTGAGTATATACCAATATAATTAAAGTGCAAAATATCACACAAAGATTAAATTAAATAATTTTGAATTATTAAGAAACCATCTGATCTCGGACCAAAAGGGTTTAAGACTTTAAGATATCATTATCAATAAAAAAAGAGTACTAATACCAATAGAAATTAATTTGGTAAAAATAAATTATATATATATATTATATATATTTATGCCCTACATAGTTTTGAATGGATTTAAATGATGCCTAGTTGTCAAATAAAAAAAATTATGTAAAAAAGTTTTCTTCAAAATAACAATCACCTACATGCTGGTAAGTCTCTAATTCCTATCAGCATCAAAGAATAAAGTTCCATTCTGGGTACTTGCTTGTATTTGAATTTGCTTAGCGAGAGAAAATGGTAGGAAGATATCACATGACCACTGAAATCATCAACACCAAGTCATAAATGGCCCTCTCGTCGACGCTTGCGCACAACGACGTGAGGATGACCATGTGGGAGTAGGGAAATACACGTGATAGCACATCTTGCTCCTTTCCTCAAGCTTTAGCGCCTGCGCAGCGTCTTGAATTCGGGGATAACGTACAAGCAATCAGGGGTCACATGCCATTTAGTGACTTCATTCTTGTTTATTGCCAAATTCGAACGATAAACAGTGTTCTGTGTTTACGTGCGTGGAGTGTCCGCGACTAGGCGCTGACTTCCTTGTAAAATGGAGTAAATGTGTACTTACTCTTTTAAGGTGGTGGAGGTTGATGGCTATGTTCGGTTGTAGCTACGGTACAAATCAATACCTTCTAATTAAAAATAGTAGATCCTATTGATGACTTTAAACATTTAAATTATTTTACCAAGTAGAATAGGATTAGAATAGAAGATTTTCAAAGGAAATGCATCGGCATTGGCTTGAAGGAAAGCTTAGAGCCCCGTTAAGTATTAATTTAGGCAAAAATAAACTTTTCCGACCGGTTTAAATTGAGGGGCACATGATAAAATACAGTATTATGCAGAAGGAAAGAAACTGTTTTATGCAGCTATAAAAGTTACTAAAATAATATTCAAATATTTACACGCCAAGTCGTGAGATTTACAGCTTTCACTTTTGATAGCTATTATCAATTAGGTACTATACATATTTGCTGCTATCCCCTCACCTGATGTAAAGAGCTACGTGTTCCATGGAATTATTTAATCTATTTAATATACAAAGTTTTTCTAAGTTCAAATAGTGGTTAAATAATTTATTTAACCAAAATTATCAACAAAAAGTCCATTAGTAGTACAAAGGTCAAAGAAGTGCAAATATATAATTAGATTAAATAAGAACTGTTTGCTGATGTATAGCCATAATAATAAATTCGATACAATTTAGAGAGAAATCTATTTTCTGACCCGTTTCTTTGGCTGCATGGTCTAACGTGCTACTCTCGCAGTAGACTAAACTGCTAATGATGGCGAGATAGAGGTTCAAATCTCGGTTGGATATACTGAAGGAGAGTTTTCCCCCTAAATGGTTTTCCACTCCACCTTAACGCAAATGTGGGTACATTTATTATAAATATAACCTCCCTAATCCCTAAAACCTTTAGCGTAATTAGTGCATAAGTGTATAAACCAAACGGTGTTAAAAAAATGTGCACTATCCGGGTTCTAATCCCGTGGCACCGTTATCTTTTTTTAATTTGAATTATATTTTGATTACTTTCCACCCAACTAAACAAAATTTTGACTAATTCAAAAACTGGTATATCCTCGTATCTTCACGAGCAAATAAGCAAACCAAATTAGCATAGCCGCTTCGGCGGCAACATGTTTTAAGGCGTCACTGTCGCAATAGACTGGACTATCAATGTTTGGAAGCTTAGTGTTTGATCTAAGTCGGGTGTACTGAGGATGTTTTTCACCTAAATGGTTTTCCACTCTCCCTCCACACAAGTTCGGGAACAGTTCCTCTAAATTCAACCTTCCTAATCACTATCATAATAGTACATAGGGGTATAACCTGAGAGAATAATAATACAGGTGCTAAAAAAAACTTCTTGGTTCTTAATTGAGGTCAACTCCGCAACCACACGAGTGTCTAAAACGGGGAGGGGAAATCGTAGTTCTCGGAGTCGAGTGACTTGTAAACCATGGTTTATAAAAAAACATATCTCAAAAAGATACGAAAAAGGCAATATATAATATAAACTAAGCTCACCATCCCACCCCTATCCCCTTCACTACCACCACACCCTTACCCCTATCCTCTTTTCTCCAACGACGACATTTTCATCAAGGAAGTAAGGAATTCCTCCTCCTAACACCCCCACCCTCCCTCCTTCCGACGAAGTGAAGAGATTGGTAAACTCCTCTGAAGTCATCTTTACTTGAACCAGTTTTCACGGCGACAAGATATCAAACTCTGCCTTCAATCCCCCCTCCCCTTCCTTCTCCTCATCTATGTTTCCAGTGCTGTAAGGGACTCCCTCGCATTAGCGATGCAATAATTCTCTCTCTCTCTCTCTGTTTCTCTCTTCCAGGATCAAAGTGCTGAGTAATATTCGTAATACAGAAGGTGGGAAGGAGGGGAAGCTTCATAGCGGGGCTGAAATGAAGCAGCTGCATCTGATAGCACTACCCCCTCTCCCCTCTAACCC
This sequence comes from Timema shepardi, assembly GCA_902151425.1. NCBI lineage: Eukaryota > Metazoa > Arthropoda > Insecta > Phasmatodea > Timematidae > Timema > Timema shepardi. The sequence continues at coordinate 48,309 of CABFVX010000921.1, forward strand.
TCTACCACATTTTTATCCCCCCCCCTCACTTTATTCCTACCCCTTTACGAAAAATAAAAAACTATTATCACCCCTTTACGATCCTATCCTGAGCTACCCCCCCCCTTAACAGCATTTTTTTTCTCATAGCACTCTTATCTTTCATCATCATCATCGTCATTCTCTTGATTATACTTCCCTGCCCTTTCCCCTATTGCACCCACCGCCTGCTCCTATGATCGTAGATTGACCATCGTCTGTCACTTGCATTGGTGGGTGCGTGGTCTAAGCGTCAGGCTCATTTAGTATGGTTTGCTGACGACGCGACGGAGTGGTCAAAGATTGAATTCCGACCAAGTCTATTGAGGGCTTTTTTTTAATTCCTAAATTGTTTCCCGACTCTCTTCTCGTAAATGCGGGCTACATTTTCTCTAAGCTCTATGTTCTTCCTTTATACCACATTAACGTAATTAATATATATGCGTGTATCCTGGAAGAGCTGTGAGACGCGGCGAGAGTACAAAACTTATATATTTATATATATATCCAAATTCGACTTGAATATGTCGGATAGAACTTTTCCAAAAAATAATTTAGTTTAATTAATGAGATGTTAAAAAGATTCGTCTCCCCCCCCTCCCCCGCTTTCCCAACCAGTTTTATATTTTCTAGGTAACAACAACATTAGAAGGGGTTAGTGAAGCCAACTTTATTATTTAGCATCTAGAAAAGTTACAGCTACTTTAAAGTGTTCATACTTCAAGTCATGTGATCCACAGCTGTCACTTTTGATATATATTATCAATATATATAAAATAATAACAATAATAATATAATAAAATGTTATCAATGTTGACAGTTAAAAAAATTGTATTTCCTAAAAGGACCTTCCTATGAAAATTGGACTCTAGATGATCCCTTAAGAGTACCAAAATAATAAATCAACATTAACCCGCTTCAATGGCCGCATTTTCTAGAACGCTACTCTCGCAGTAGTTTAAAAAGCCAATGACTAGGAGATCGAGGCTCGAATCTCTGACGGGTGTACTGAGGGGGATTTTTTCAAAATGGTTTTCCACTCTCCCTCTACGCAAATTGTGTGCACTTCCTTTAACTATAACCTTCCTTATCCCTAAAATCATTAGCATAATTAGTACATTAGCGTATAGCCTGAACGAGTTGTAGCACTATGAATTAATGGAGCCCCACGTTGGGCACCAATTGTAACACTATTGATTTATGGAGCCGCACTTTGGGCGTCAATTGTTACACTATGGAATCAATGGCCCCGCTTTGGGCGTCGATTGTAACACTATGAATTAATGGAGCCGCGCTTTGGGCGTCGATTGAAACACTACGGATTAATTCCCTGATATAAGAATGCTGTGATGATTTATAGGTTGTCTATAGCTCCGTGTTCGAGCACTAATTAAATCGGTATATTAATAAAATTGAAGAAAGAGAACTGTTGATAGCTGTTTATTCACACACGGTTTATTTAAATGACACCTGTTAATTGCTTATACATATTCCAACTAAATGTGTTATATCACTGCACACTTGTGATATTAATGTAAGTTATTTTAGACTGTGACTGCCAGTGTGTGGCTCTGACTGCGTTGTGCGTGGGCGGGATCTGCCTTAAACATTCGCACAGCGGTTTATATATGACATGCCCCTTGCCTTTTTCTCCCCTCATCAACAGTGTAAAATCTAACTAAAATAAATAGTCCTGGCGAAAGGTGTAGTGAAGGCTAACTTCTTATTGGTACAGGGGATTGGCGTCTTTTGCCAAATACTCCGTAGTTGTTCCTTTTAACAGCAATTGACGCAGTTGTTCTTTTAACAGGAAAGATGGTATAAAATATATATTTTAGTGGTGAAATCCTTTTCACATTGTTTCTGAGAAGTGCTTGCTTCTTCATGGATGAATCTTAAAAGGATACTCTACATATATTAATTTAAATAAAAATTACCTTCCTCCATGACTTTTTACATAATTTAGATTAATCCAAACCAATATCATTACAGAGTAGTAAGACGTGGTGCTAAAAAAATTTTTTTATTTAATCCCATGTCTTACTAACCGTTCGTGCTCTACGCTAATGTACTAATTACACCAATAGGGAAGGTTGAGTTTAGAGGAAGTGAAACCACATTTGCGTGGAGATAGTGGAATTTTTTTGTTAAGAAAAATCATCCCCAGTTTACCCGACCAAGATTCGAACCTTGATCTCCCCGTCCTCGGCAAACTAGCTCAACACGGTATCAGCGCGTTAGTTAACTACGCCACCGAGGCGGGTAAAATCAATATTAAAGATGGTTCCTTCTAAAATACCGTAAGCTGAATACTTTTATTTTGTTCACTTTATAATTATTTAATTAAAACTGTCGAGATATAAGAAAGGAAAACGATGTGTCCTCTTTAAATTGAGTCGATGCGAGCTCGTGTGACTCTTATCTTGAACTGAAAGAGTGGGTCGAGGGGGGGCAGGGAGGAGGATTACTCCCTCCCTCCTTTCAAGAGCAGATGTAATTTCATCGTAAGTGGGAGCAGGCGATAGAGAGGGGTGACGCGTGACACAGACCCCCACCCCCTACCCCCCACCCGCCAAGTATTCATTCACTCCCTGCAAGAGCTCAGTATATTTGAACAGTCTCAAAACAAACTTTTTATTCAATATATTGGTGAAGGGAAATAAGTTTTTGTTAGTGTTGAAAGTCCAATTTATATAGAAAAGGCCTTTTAAAAAATTCAAACATATTTTTCATGCGGTCAACAGTGATAATATATTATTATTATTGTTATTTAAAAGGTATTAATAACATCTGTCATAAGTGACAGCCCCACACCCATGACTTGACGTATGAACACGTGCAAGTAGATGTAGTAACTTTTCTAGCTCTTCCTATTAAAATTGTACTGTAGTAATTTTTCTAGATGTCAGATAAGGTCCTTACTATGTAATTGTACAGTGGTAACTTTTCTAGATGTCAGATAAGGCCCTTCCTATGAAATTTGTACTGTAGTAACGTTTCTAAATGTCAGATAAGGTCCTTACTATGAAAATGGTACTTACTGTAGTAACTTTTATATATGTCGAATAAGGCCCTGACTATGAAAATTGTACAGTGGTAACTTTTCCAGATGTCAGATAAGGCCCTTACTATGAAAATGGTACTATTAGTAACTTTTCTAGATGCCAAATAAGACCCTTACTATGAAAATTGTACAGTGGTAACCTTTCTAGATGTCAGATAAGGTCCTTACTATGAAAATGGTACTGTAGTAACTTTTATATATGTCGAATAAGTCCCTGACTATGAAAATTGTGCTGTAGTAACTTTTCCAGATGTCAGATAAAGCCCTTCCTATGAAAATTGTACTTTAGTAATTTTTCTAGATGTCAGATAAGGTCCTTACTATGTAATTGTGCAGTGGTAACTTTTCCAGACGTCAGATAAGGCCCTTACTATGAAAATGGTACTTTAGTAACTTTTCTAGATGTTAGATAAGGTCCTTACTATGAAAATTGTAATGCAATATCTTTTCTAGATGTCAAATAAGGCCCTTACTATGAAAATTGTACAGTGGTAACCTTTCTAGATGTCATATAAGGCCCTTCCTATGAAAACTGTACTGTATTAACGTTTCTATTATTAATATTACTATTAGCACCGCGTCTTACTACCCGTTCGGGTTGTATGCACTTACGCAAATGTGTAAAGGTAGGGTGATTGTGAGATTAAATGAAGGACCTACAGTTTAACGTGGAATCCGAACTACGGTGGAGGCCTGGCATTCCATACATTCACAAGTTGTGATTAATACACGCATTTTCAGAGCTGAAGGAAGGGTTTGGTAATCAGATAAATCTGTGCCGGGACCGAGGATTGAACCCCGGACCCCAGCACAGAAGTCCGATACCTTACACCCTAGACCACCAGATCACCCACGATAACGTTTCTATATATTTGATAAGGTCCTTACTATGAAAATGGTACTGTAGTAACTTTTCTAGATGCCAAATAATGCCCTTAATATGAAAATTGTACAGTGATAACTTTTCTAGCTGTAAGATAAGGCCCTTATTATGAAATTTGTAATGTAGTAACTTTTCTAGATGTTAGATAAGGCCCTCACGATGAAAATGGTACTTTTCTAGTTGTCAGATAAGGCTTTTCCTATGAAAATTTTACTGTTGTATATTTTCTAGCTGTCAGATAAAGCTCTCCCTATAAAATTATTCTGTTCATATAGTATTTGTCTAGTTTTCACCTTACCAGCAGACGTGAACACTCAGTAGTAGTCGGTGAGCCCCGCTACCACGTAACCTGCCCTCAATATTAAAAGGGGGCGTGTGTGTGTGGGGGGGGGGGGGGGNGAGGTTATCAAAAGGGTGAACTGTGTATGTATCGTCAATTTATGAATCATCTGACAGTTTTACATTTTATTAGATCCATTTAAAATTTTCGAGTGTGATTTTAAAAATGCAAAATATTAATACAAATAATATTTTGCCAGGGGTTACTCTTAAAAATGTACACAATATCATGTATTTCTGGTGACAGGGTGGTCGAGGTTCAAATTCCAATTGGGTGTACAGAGGTGTGGTTTTTTTTCTAAATAGTTTTCCCACGTTTCCACGTCAATACAGGTACATTTTATCTTAAATATACCTTCCTCCTTTCTCCCTACTCCTTTAGTGTTGTTAAATCTGAATAGCCAGCGCACTGTATAGAAAATGGTGCATATATTTTATTATTATTATTATTATTATGTAAATATATATTTTATTAAACAAATAGTAAATAAACAATTATATATTGTACATACAGTATATAGTAAATATATAGATAATAAAAAAAATCACTTGCTTATGGCTAAAAATTTTGATCGGTAAATTTTTTAAATTAATAGTTTAAGGTGGAATGGACAGGGATACGAGGAAAAGTCAGTGTTTTTGCAGTTTTTATGGCAAAACATTGTTTGCTAACATTTCTCCAGTGGAAACATATAGTTTAATTTTCTTCACATTTGATATCAACAGATGTTTAATATCTGTCTATCATGAGCACAATTACATTAATTATTTTTGATGATAAACTTTTTAAATGAAAGGAAAAAGTCCTGTTAAAACTATACGATGACCTTGACAAAATTAATTTTCAAGAACTGTTGAGATTATTTTATGAAGAAAAGTATTCTATTAGTTTCTACTGAAGCAATATTTTATTTATTTTGTCTCAGAAAAAAATACATTTTTTATTTGTCCCGATAAAAAAATACATTTGTTATAAGAACTGTGAAAATATGTACCTTAACTCACGTTTTCTTCCACCTTCACCTTAATATATTAGTGATTCTTTTTCTATCGAAATGAATCCCAAAAGAGAAAAATAAATGGTACGGAACTCCGCGTGGACTTTCTCACTCTATTGTTTAAAAATGGAGATATTTACTCAAAACTCGTAATATATGTCAAACGAAATAATATGCACTAGAAAACCCGATCGAAAATTGAGTTATACTCACGTTCAGTATTTTTTGACTCCAGGATTTAAATTTTATGATTTTATATTGAAAGGATTAATGTCCTCACTACTATATTTGGACCAAAAAAAAAGATCAATATTGTGTCCACAAGGGTCAATACTTCGTATTAAAATTTTGACTTCTGGTTTAAAATGTTGACATTTTATTAGGGCTTGCACATATTATGGTTATCGCACTTTTATTAAATTCCTCATTTATAAACTTAGACCAATAAAAAGGTAAATATTAACTATTGAATCTAAATTTATAGCGATAGATCATTGCTGTACAAACATTTCCCCTAAGAGGTTAAAGAAAAAAGAACATAAACTTTTTGAGTGACTTACTTATTTACTTATTCTATGGGATTAGAGAATTATTGCGTTAAAACTTTAGTATCTCTGTACAACTAAAGCTCACAAAATTGTATTACTATATTTGCCAAAATCTCCGAAACTATTGGTTTTATAAGGATATATTTATAATAAAAGTTTTTTTATTTTTAATAGTACTACAATTTTGCAATGATAAGTTATTTATCTTAAATAGTTACAAAGATAAGGAAATTTCTGCTTCTGTAAAATACGCTAAGTGTCATTTTTATACGAAAATGTAAATAACCATTTTGTTTATAATCTTAATCAACCTCTATTAACGAATTTTAATCAAAATCGTTAGAACAGATTTTGAGAGAATGTTTTTTTTTCATCCTTTATTAAACTATTCTTAATTTTAGGGTTAGACAGACACATAGACAAACAGCATTGCAAAAACCACTTTTTAGGGTTCGGGGGGTCATGAAACTTTGAGATCCATTAACATCTCGGGCTTGATTTTTTTACGGTCGTAATACTTAACCTTTGGTGTTCGAAAAGTTATATATATATATATATATATATATATGCGCTTAGCTCGAAAATGATTAGTTTTACAAAAATAGATTTCAAATAAAAGATTTTTTATTATAAATAGACCTACAAATTTTCAATACGAAGTAATTTCATATCTCAAATAGTTTTAGAGATCAAATTAAATATTAAAATTTACGTATCAGACCGGAACCCTTAAAATCATTTTGCCTAGCAAAGCCAAGCTTCCTAATCCCTAAAACCATTAAGCGTAATTTGTGCCTAAGCGTAAAACCCGAACGAATAGTAAAACGAGATGTTAAAAAAAAATCACTTGGATAGCGTCGGGCACTAATAGCTAGTTAAATATATTTATATAAAAAAGATAAGTCACGTAACTAATTATGGGATCAAACGCTGAGGAGCTATGCCGTGATTTTGATATGCAGCCTGTTCTGTAAGGCTCTATTTAGTACCTGAATCCTTCTGTATAATAGTATTTGGTAGGGTAAAAGGCCTTCCAAAATGGACTCCCTACTACTGATTTGAAATGCCTTTTATCTTATCAAAATACTACTCTTCAGTAGGATTCTTGTACGAAATAAGGCCTTATAGAACGGTCTTTACACCAAAATCAGGGTAAAACTTTCAATCAAACGTCTGTTTGAAGAGCGAATTAGAGGTTGTATTAAATATTGTTTGTCCAGCTAGAAAGTAACTTATCTATAGATAGCACACCTGGTCCTTATCCCTTCATCCCCCTACCCTTTACACCACGGTTCTGTTGTATTTGTCTAATTGAAGGGGACTGAGAAATATTAATAAAGCTGACGTGTTTACTCTATTTAAACCAGTGGCATACGCAGGCCACAATTGCTCTGCAAACATTCTCCATCAGTAAAGCCGTTTCTGCAGTGGGTGTCATTTTTTTTATATATAGTGAATGGGTGGTTGTTTGACAGTTTAATAAGGGCTTGTCACCCGTCTTGGTGGCCGCATAGTGTAAGGTATTAACTCTCGCAATAGACTAAGGCACAGATTTATCTGATTACCAAACCCTTCCTTCACCTCTGACAAGACATCTTGTGAATGTGGGAAATGCTAGGCCTCCACCGTGGTTCGGATTCCACGTTAAACTGTAGGTCCTCCATTTCATCTCACAATCACCCTACCATTACACATTAGCGTAAGTGCGTATAACCCGAACGGGTAGTAAGACGCGGTTCTAATAGTAATAATAATAGACTAAGACTACCAATGACGGGGTGTTTGGTGTTCGAATCCCGATCTAGTGTACTGAGGTTGGTTTTCCCTAAATATTTTTTTCTTCTTTCCTTCCACGCAAGTGCGAGTACACTTTCTATAAATTTAACCTTCCTCTTCCTTAACAAATGAGCGTAATCAGTACATATGCGTACACCCCTGAACGGTAGTAAGACGTGGGGCTGATTAAAAAAACTTTTTTGTTGGTGGTTTCAGGCTGGGTCTTTATACCTGCTAGTGACCGAGCTGGTCCCTGGCGGCGACCTTTGCACCTACACCAAGAAACAGATTGGAGGGAGGCTGGATGAGAGGACTGCGCGGAGACTAGGCCGTCAGCTGGTGTCAGCTTTAGCTCATATGCATTCTAGAGGGGTGGTACACAGGTAGGAGACACTCTTAAATAACGATTGGTGTAGGCGTATCAAGTTTGAATCAATCTGGATCGAATATTTTAAAATGACACTCTTTAGAATCAAGTAATAGGCCAATATTTATATTTTAATAATTGCTTTTAATAAAAACAAATGGTACGGTGCAACGCGCAGACTTTCTTCAGCTTTTATTTTAGAATAGACCTTTACTAAAAACTCGTAAGATTTGCGAAATAATAGATCTATATAGTGTTATAGAGCTACTTACTACACCAAAGATCATAAATGAAATAATATACACTGTTACTCAATGACATTAGAAACTAGAAACACTGTTACAGAAAATTTTGAGAAAAGAGAAACATCTTTATCCACCAAAGAGAATAACAATTAAATTTATTTTTAAAGACTCGAACTAAAACGATATATATATTAGCTTATAGCCCAGAAATTATGGGTTCTATAAAAATATAATATTTCAAATAAAATATTTTTATCTTTAATAGTACCACAATTTTACAAGGATAAGCTATTTCGTATCACAAAGAGCTGCGGAGAAATTATGAAAATTGGAAGAGTTCCCTTATGTGAAATAACCTCTTAAATATAGGGTTGGATATCTAATTTCAAAAAACCCTGGGGGAGGGGGAGGGAACTTTATGAAAACCCCAAATACCAAGTTTTAACCCAATCAGTAAAATAATCTCGGCTCTAGCCTGAGGTACAGACAGATGGCATTGTGAAACCAACTCTTTTGGTTTCAGGGGGTCATGAAACAACAACATTTGTCAAAATCTTGAGCTCAATTTTTTTGACGATCACAATACTTTCCCTCCGAGGTGTCGAGAGAAAGTAAAAATGATCAAATCTATGTTCAAATAATAAATAGGTTATTAATATTACAAAATTCGCAAGCTTCTATGATTATTTATTTGAGGTATTTATTTAGCATTCACTTTCTGAACCGACTGATAATACCAGCACAGGATACTTTCTAAGAGAGAGATAGAGAGGGCTTCCCAATTTTATCGGGAAAGCTGTTTTCACATATCTTCCAGGTTTCTTTTACAAGCCACAATTGACATGGGACCGACAGCTTTACTTCCCCGCCGAAGGAAGTTGTGCTACAGATTTTTATCGCTTTAGAAAAACCCGTCGACTCCAGCTGGGTTTGAACCCACTAACATCGAGTCCTGGGCCGAGCACTTTACCATAATACCACCAAGGACAGTTTGTTTGTATGATAAAATCAAACAATGGAGCTTGTCTTTAACTTATATAAACAGTTAAATTATTAAAAACTTTGACTTTTAGATTTTAATTTCGTATTACATTCTATAGAAACCTAATCTGCAATCTGTAAGGTTCGAAATTTCGATAACCATTTCCATGGTCGAACGGTCTAAGGCATCACTCTCACAATAGACTGGAACTTCAGACGACGTGAAGATTAGGGTTCGAATCCTGGTCGGGTGTACCTATGATGTGATTTTTTCCTAAATGGATTTCCGTTCACTTTCCTTAAAAATACTGGTACACTTCCTCAAAATTCCTCCTTCCTTAACCCTAACACATTAGCGTAATTAGAAAATATGAGTACAACCTGAATGGCTGGCGAGTTGTGGTAGAAAAAAAAGATGAAGAGACAGATTCAAATACAGTATTCCAAATATTTAAATTGAATCCGGATCCTATAAAGATTCTGATTCTAAATTCCTAATTTGGGCACAATGGTCATTCTGTCGGTGAATATTAAAAGTGTGAGGAAGTGTTTGAGAGTGTCTCTCTCTCTCTCTCCGGCCAAAGGCCTATCTACTATTCCTGTGGCCAAAATAGTACCCCCCCCCCTCATCCCTTCGTACCGCCCCCACCCTTAGTACGGGCTCCTGCTGGAACCGTGGGGGTGGTAATTATCGTTCTCCCTCCTCCCGCTCTCCCTCTTCCGATGATGGAGATCCTGCCACCACGGATTGTCGCCATGACTACCACGACCACCCTCCCCCTTCACCTATCCCCTTTCCAATGGTTACCCTACCGATAATCGGATCCCGCGGTCCGCGGATGGCTCGCTGTACTTTTGGTTAGGGGTGTCATAGTTGGAGCAAGAGGAGTGAATTAACAGGCACGCTACATCTTCACCATGTTACATCTTCACCACGTTACATCTTCACCGTGATATATCTTCACCACATTAAATCTTCACGTTACATCTTCACCGTGTTATATCTTCACCACAGTATATCTTCATCACGTTACATCTTCACCATGTTACATCTTCACCACGTTACATCTTCAACATGTTACATCTTCACCACTTTACATCTTCACTACCTTACATCTTCACCACCTTACAGCTTCACCATGCTACATCTTCACTACGCTATATCTTCACCACGCTACATCTTCACAACGATACATCTTCACTACACTACATCTTCACTACCTTACATCTTCACCACCTTACAACTTCACCATGCTACATCTTCACTACGCTATATCTTCACCACGCTACATCTTCACTACGCTACATCTTCACCACGCTACATCTTCACTACGCCACATCTTCACCATGTTACATCTTCACCACGTTATATATTCACCACGCTACATCTTCACCACGCTACATCTTCACCACGTTACATCTTCTCCATGCTACATCTTCACTACTCTACATCTTCACCCCGCTACATCTTCAACACATTACATCTTCACCACGTTACATCTTCACCACGCTACATATTCACCATGTTATATCTTCACCATGCTACATCTTCACCACACCAGATCTTCACCACGTTACATCTTCACCATGCTACATCTTCACAACGCCACATCTTCACCACGTTACATCTTCAACACGTGGCGTCCATATCGAATTCATTTTTACCGTTATATATTCTATCCTTGCCATATTTTCACCATACCAATCTTCACTGTGCTACATCTAGGCTCCATTCGTTTGAAGGTCAGCTCTGTGCTGGTATCTCGCCACCCTTATTATTTACCTTGACATAAAAAGGGACTATGGTATTCTAACCACTCACCGCTATTTTATTATATAGCTATCACTTTTATTTGTCAGTCACCATATTTTAAAGAAAGTTTCCGGCATTGATCTGAAGCAGACGATGGCATTCTATGTTCAAGAGGATGAACCTATGGCCTCAGCCTTGTCCCTTCATCAACCCGGACTGTCCACAGCTTGCGTCAATCTAAGGACATAAAAGAAAAGAGGTGAATTTTAAGGTCACCACATTCTCGCTATATTTACTATGTTTATGATAGTTCTTAAGCTTCCAAATCACTAACACAATCCTCAACTATCTTAGAATGTTCTGTTGTGACCCTGTTATGAAACCACATGATTTGTTGCTAACCATTTACTTTGATCTTAGAACTGGGGAAATTTAGCGTGAAAGTCCTTAAAAGTCAGTTACATAGTTCCCTCTTTTCAGCATTTTAAATTAGGGTTTAATAGGAGTGCGTTTACCCTGAAAGGTATCAGTCCCTCCTTGACGGATTACATTACAACCTTATCTTGTAAGCTACGCTATGGTGGAAACGTGCAAGGTAAGCATTAACGGTAGGGTTTACACGAGTATGTTGTTTACTGTAATAAACACAAAACTATGTTTTATGGCCCTATACGTATATAGACTTGTAAACATAGTTTAAAAGTTTACATTTTACCTCTGAAAAGTATAAAAATTCACATATTTATGTTGATCATTAATGTCCGGGAAACGAGAGGTAACTGTTGTAGGAGCGTAGAATGGAGCTTTGTAAGTATAATGTCATTTAATACAACAAACATTGTATTGCCATTTATATTTTCCTCCTCCCCTTTTTGTTCTCCTACTGCTGGACAGCTCCACCTAAGAACGTTATAGAATTCGCTTGTAAAGAGGATGGTAAAACCACATTGGTGGGAAAACTCCAATACCACCCGGTCTTTTCATTTCCCACCGTGCACACCGGTTATGCAAAGCTACTCATCGAAAGTAATCCCTGGTCTTATTTTATCCACAGCGCTGTTGTTTTGTTTGTTGGTTTCAGCACCTCCCGTGAGAAATGGAGTAACTAACGTGTTTTAGCTCTTGTCAAGCAATGATCGAGTATTGGGACGGACGAGTAGCCTATAACACCATTAGCTGGAATGAACGCATGAATAATGAACTAACAAGCACCTTCCTCCTGTCCCCTCACCCGTGGCCGGGTGTTTGCGTTGTGCGTAACCCCTCCACCCACCTGCACCGTTATCTCCCCCTCTAGCACGCACACGCAGCCTGGCCACGCACGCGTTTGTCACGTCACCGGAAACTTGTGTTGTCGGGAAGTTTGGAATACAGGATAAATAAACCACCCGTATCGGCCGTTATAAACACCTTTGGGGCACAAAAACCTGAGAATCGGTGGGTTTTTTATTCCAGTACTCTCCACTCCCCTCCCCATCTCCCCCACAATCTTCGTGTCGGTGGCCACGCTGTCTAAGACTTTAGATTCGCTACAAGTTTCTATTGCCGGTGAAAGAGGGGATTAATTAAGAGCCCGTCTCACCACCCCGACGGATCACACCTAGATTTGTTTTAAAAGTAGAAAGTACGCATGTGTCTGTAATCTATCAAACTCTTTCAGGTTGTCAAGTGACCTGTAAAACAGGGAAATGTCAGGGGAATTTAGGGAATGTGTTCAAACTTCTTCAATGTTTACTTATTAACTAAAACGAATGTGCAACTTGGATGTATTACTATTGTTAATATTACGAGTATTATTATTATTGGTATGATCATGAAGATTATTATTATTATTATTATTATTATTATTATTATTATTATTATGTGTCATATCTCACGACAGGTTCCTTCCTTTTGTCAGTGAACTTAGACCTCCAATGCCCAATACACCCTGTTCTCTGCCTTCTCCTTCAGCTACCAGAATTTTCTTCTTTCTTTCAAGTCATCCAATATTTGAATCCTCCTCCTTCCTAAGCTCCTCTTTCCCTCAACCTTTCCTTATATGACGTCGTGCAGAATACCGGTCTCCCTATTGATGTGTCCGATCTAGTTTGCTTTGCACCGAAAAATCAAATCCAAAATAACTCTTTTCTCATACACTACTCTTCTGAGAACTTCTTAATTTGTCCACCTGATTATTTTATTTATTTACAAGAGTTAAAAAAAATTTTTTCTCCACACTTAACACACATTATTGAAAATACTAATATCAAGGTCAGGATGTGATCTTAGTGTTGTACTTACACCACCTCTAACGCACGTCTTTAGCTAAAGTTGAGTCATGTTTGCTGTACCACGATCTCTTAATGTTTCAACATGATCTCAGTGAAATCTAAATTAGATTGCACTACTCGATAGGATGGTATCCACCTCAGCTGTGAACAGGAGACACCAAAACAATTAGAACAGTTCATATAAACATGTATCTCTTTATATATACAGGATGTATCCCCCAGCGTGCTCTAGACATCATTTGCAATTTAAAAATTAACATACACAACATGGAAGTGTGGACCCTAAGGAGTTAGAGCCGTATGACTGACATGCTCACATGTAATAAACATAGCAAATGTAAATGTCTGATAAGAAATAAAAAGGAAAAATAAACTAATAAGTATAAATTAAATTTAAAAACGCACACCTAGGGAAAGAGGAAAAATGTGGGGGAAATCCAATGCACAAAGGTTCTTTGGAAGATAGAAGAATAAATAAATATAAATAAATAAGACGTTAGCTTTGCGCATTGGATTATTTACCCATTTTATTCTTTCCCTAGGTGTTTTTTTATTTAATGTACAGTTACTAGTTTATTTTTCCTTTTGATTTATTTTTATCAATTTCCGTTATTAAAAATTATTTAGCCATTGGGCCACTTCATTTAATAAATAATTGTATGTAGCTGTGATTATTTACAATTCTGATGTTGATTTACAAGTTCATCAATTTATGATATCAATAACCTTCACGTGTACTGTTGAAAATACCCCCCCCCCCCCCCACCCCGCAAGCAGGTTGTGAAACGTTGTACCATGGTGTGTCCACTCCTNCCCTCAGCCAGCAAGCAGGTTGTGACACGTTGTACCATGGTGTGTCCACTCTGCATGTCGACAAGTTTATTTATGAGGACATGGGGGTGTTGGCTAGCTCCTGTATCAACTTATCTTGTGTTTCTGGCTTACGTCCGCTGTAGCTCAGTAACGAAGTCGAATTAAACCAATGTGTGTATTCATTTGTTAATTTAAATTATGTATATAGCACGCTGGCGGAGTTTGTTGGTTACGTAGTGGTACACCCTGTATACCAGAATGTATATATATATATATATATATATATATATATATATATATATATATATAT
>CABFVX010000921.1:72670-93154 GCA_902151425.1 Timema shepardi
GGGGGGGGGGGGGGGGGGGGGGTTCCCGTATGTTATTTTAACAGTTTGCACACTAGTATATTTTGACCTCAATTTGTCAGAATTCGATGGTTCGAAAACCAAATTCTAAAAATATAAATTATTTATACGTGGTCATAAATCGTAGGTAAATGTATTATATTGTGTTCACATCCTTTTGAAAAGCGTTTTATAACAAACGTTTATTGAGTCAGATACTTAATTTTAATTGAGGGCCAGAATTGATGGATACGTGTTCTAAATGTCAGGCTCGTCTAGTCCGGATTGACATGGAGAGGGTGATATCGGGGTTCAAATCTCGGTGGTCTCCTCCTCCCCGACCTAAATTTCTTACTTCTCTCCCAACCACGTACAAATGCGAGTACATCAAATCTAAATACTACCTTTTTCATCCTTATCCCATCACTGGTAATAAAACCGCGTGTAGCCTGCACTGGTGGTCACGTGGTCTAATGTGTTACTCTTGTGTTGGACTGGATCGATGATGACAGAGAACAGGGTTCAAATTCCGATAAGGTGTACTAAAAGTTATTTAACCTTAAATTGTTTTCCACTCCTTTTCATGCAATTACGGATATAGCCTATTTTCGCTAAGATTCTACCTTTACCTTTCCTAATCAATTAATATTATTAAAAGGGGGCTGCCTAGTTATAGGCCAACTTTTTTATGAACCATATAGAAGGCCTTTTTTCCTACCGTAATTCTTCTGGCTATTCTAGCGCCTTAATGTGTGCGTACAGACCGAACTTGTAGTATGATACAGTCGAATGGAGTGGTCTATAACTTGTCGGAACAGAGCGTACACGGGAAATGTCCTTGCCCAGGAACTAAGCTGGAGAAGGAAGGACTCGAGGTGACGTGTTTGGGGGATTGAAGGGTCCTAGATGCCGACGGAACTTTGGGAGATGTCTATGCGTCATTTTCAGACTCACTTAGGGGTACTGGAGTGTCTGCTTGTCTTCGTAGACCCTTACTTCCTCGTCTCCGTGACCAGTTCTAAGGGGCACTAGTTTGAGGTTAGGAGGTAGTATCTAGAATTATATGTGTTGAGATCCATTATACTAGGATACTAGTGCTATGTACTGCTGTATTAGGTTAAGTTGTTTGTAATTCAAGTGTGATTAAAAACTTTGTCCTAGTTTTTTTCCATTGTGTTAATTTACACCTGTGCTTTTATATTGTGTGTCAGCCTTGATATTGTGAGTCAGTCTTTATATTGTGAGTCAGTCTTTATATTGTGAGTCAGTCTGTATACTGTGAGTCAGTCTTTATACTGTGAGTCAGTATGAACTTGGCTACCTCTAGGAAACTTGTTATTACAAACTAACTTTTATTTTCTGACATTTCACAAAGTTACTTGTTGGTGATGGGGAGATTTTAGTTCGAATCCTGGTTGCATGTAATAAGAGTGGTTTTCCCTAAATGGTTTCTCAGTCCAGCTCCACTCAAATGCAAGTACACCTACTCTAAAATATCTACCTCTTTCATTCCCACTCTTTAAATTGCAAAGCCCAAATGTTGTAGAAAGTAATCCATGTCGAGCACACAGTTTTCAAATGTATATTTTATCATCTCATTGATTCTTGAGTACAGTCGTAATTTTTCAACTATATTTAAAGTAATTCATGTGAACGGAAGTATATGCGTTACCAAATGATGGCTTAAACAAATTCTATCAGCAGAGTTTTAAAATGACTATGACGCAAAATAAAAACCACGATGCATTTGTGCCTAAAATTTAAAGCTTTGGTCTTCATTCACGTACAGCCCCGGAAAAAAAATTTCAAAGGGCTTTGATGAGCTTAGCCTTAGTTTGCTGAGATATTAATATTAGTATGTCTGTTGACAAAAGATAAGCGTATTTCAGTAACTGTCTAGAAACTAAATTGATAATGGATGCTCTTTTGTTACTAGCACATTAACTAACACAACATTTTCGCAACCTAAATAGAGTAAAATTGTTTATGTATTTAATTAACATCCGCCATCCACCCCAACCCTTGTTGACAAAATAAAGATAAAGGTTTATCATATCCTCATCGTTGTAGTTAATACTGGATCCCATTTAACCCACCGAAAGCTGATTTCATCCGTGAGTCCGATAATCTAGATGATTGTGAGTGGGGGAGGGGGTTTTGAGGGAAGGGGTGGTTAATATCATTAGTGATCATGTGAAGTGATTCTGTCCAGTCCGACCCCCAAATAAAAAAAAATGAGAGAAGGTTAACTCTGCTCAAAGCTTAGCTTAACCCCCTTTAAGCCCCTTTGCATTCAATGGGTTGTATGTATATATAGAGAGAGAGAGACAGAGAGAGAGAGAAATACTCTAATTTCGTTCGATACAAGGATGATTGGTAGCCATGGTTTAATCGGGCCCGCGGACGGCTGGGCACATTTTAGCAAGGCAAACACAGGGTAATCACGCGAATCAAAGGGAGAACACTAGTTCACATACTGAGAACGGCTGGTTGAGGGACAAAGGGGTGGTCGCTATGTCTTTGATGCTGGTATTTCCCCCTCCGCCCTCATCACTAACCCCCACCTTCCAACCCGATGAGCCTTTGGCATAGCCTACGGAGCTGTTATGGTATGCGTTGATGAAGTTTCAGGGAGCAGGTATTTTGTCCGTTTAGAGGATGATTAGGGATCTACCAGTGATTTATGGATCATTGATGGATCAACATGTGTTTATAGAGGAAGTGATGACTAAGGGAAGCGTCATAAGTATTCTTCGGGAGTCACAGAGAGAGAGAGAGACAAGAAAATAGGAACAGTGGTGCTTTTATAAACATAACATCGTTCATAAAACTAGGTTGGATTACAATGTGCTTTAAAACAGTGAAGACGGGCAATTCTACCCTAAATTTAAAACATGCAACAAAGTTTAAATATAGAGTATCTATTGTTTATAAATGGAGGGGAAAAACTATTTATTTTATCCTAATCTCACTTCCCCCCCCCCTTGAAAGATGATGAAAAAATCGCACTCTGACACGCTCTCTAGTTCTAGTATCTAGTACCCTGCTTAATAGGTAATTACACGAACTCTTAAGCTGGAAGTGTAGGAAACATGAGGAAAAGAAAGTGTTTTTACAATTTTTTTTAATAACAATACTTTTTTGCTAAAATAATACTCCAGTAGAAACATAAGAGACTTTCTTCACACGATGATATCAACAGTTGTTGAATATCTGTCATGAGCATATTGTAATCGCCATGACATAAATTGGGGTATTTGTTTATTTTAACGTTGTAATGTTATAAATTGCGAGGGACAGAACGATTATAGCCACATGTTTTGATGAGTGAGTAAACAATAGGACACAAGTGCTGACAATCCCAAACAGTTTGTCAGCATTCCTCATGGCAATAATTCCAAATTGCAGTATATATAGTACTATTTGTCGAGCTAACAGGGCTGATAATTTAACAACGATTCTAAGGGGTCACTGTGCCCATTTTGAGGTTGCGCGGGTTAGGACGCAGGCTCATCGAGTACGTGGACTGGAGGGCTACCCTCGTGCCCAGGGTACCGGGGTTCTTATGCATGCAGGATCACCCAGAGTGTCAGTCAGGCCATTGGTTAAGCATTCCTTATTATTCTTAATTCTTTCACGAGCTCCTAAGTAAAGTATTTTATATCTTCTTAGTAACTTTTTAATAACATCACATTTTGTAGTAGTGCAAAGTAGTACAATAAACCCTGAAAACCAAAGCCGTCCATAAATTACGAATCTACACACATATATCCGGTCACTGTCCCCATCCTTGGCCGCAACCCATCCTGACAGATTACCCACAAGGAGGGAGGTGACAATAACGATATTAGATGACAAACTTTTTAAATGAAGAGAAAAAGTTGTCATTAAATTCCAGGACACCCTTGACAGATATTCAACTCCATATTTCTACTGGAGAATAATTTGATTTATTTTGACCAAAAAATGTTTTGATATAAAAACTGAACGAAAAAAACTGCCCTTTTCTCGCATACTCTATACTCTCATCTTAAGTACGTTTTCTACTTGTGACTTGAGGCAAGTAAAGGTAGTTTCCTTTTTCTTTTTTTTCTAGAATGTATTGGTCTCACCCTACGTCTAAAAGCTAGAGGCCACTACTAGCCTAAAAGAGGGTGGACGGAAACTAAGTAAATTATTACAACAAAAAGTAAAAACATTTGCAAGTTAAATAAATATTTGAATTATTTATTCAATGTAATAAACAGAGATAAAACAACAAATGGCATGGTTTTACAAGTCAAACTGAAGTGTGTTGGAAAACAAACAGATGATGGCTAAGTCTGCACATTTGAGAGTATATTTCAATCTCTCAAGGTATATTATTATTTTATTTGAACTAGTCTGGAAGAGATCAAAAAATAAACAAAATGGTTAATATTATAAAAAATAATATAAATAACCTTTATTAAATGATTTACAAAGCATCTGATTCGCCACAGTGAATTCAGACCAACAAATTTAAGATCAAAATTTTAAATTGCTAAACCTTACGATGAATACAAAGATCTTAAATAGCCTCTTTTAAATGGTTTACAACGCATCTGAATCACCACCATGAATACAGACAAAACAAATTTAAATTTTAGGATCAAATCTAAAATTAAATTTCAAATCAGATATTTATTAATAGCACAAAGGTTTTACTTCCCGACTAAAACTCAAACCTTTGCGGAACTATTACCCTCATCACTATTAAAGAAATCGACATAATTCCTACATTTTATTATTTAATGTTAAATAGAAAATAAAGCATTGCTACATTTAAAAACTTGTAAGTTCTCACTAGATGAATCGGCGAATTTTAAAGGAAAAACTTTACTCACCAACAAAAATAAGTTACTTTACTTTAATATGAACTCCGAAGAATATACGTCTAAAAAAGTAACCTATAAAATAAACATTATCAAATTAAATAATTTAAGCAATTACTGGTAACCACACTAGTAATAAAAATGAAAATATATCAAGCCAAAAAAAGGAAATAAAAATGTGGCTACCCGAATATTTAAAGAAATTACAAAGATACTAGCGCCCAAACGGCAATAGGAAACATTAAGTGTTTCATAACAGATATTACTTTCAAAAATAAAACCTTTAGCGAAAAATTACATATGCCTGTACTGACTGATTTCACCTATATATTAAACCGAAGTGTTCAAGATAATCAAACCCATAATTGTGATATAAAGTTTATATAATCAATAATATATATATAGCCATCCTGGCTAGATAGTGTTCTAGTCCTGAATAGGACTTCTCGTGGAAGTGTCAGATATAATAGTCTTCGATGCTAGCTGAACGCTAGCTATATATAGGTCTAGTTGATGGATTGGTAGGTGGGAGATTTCCTTATTAGGAAATTTATTATTAGTAGTATAACGTCACACACCAAGCAGCTGGTGGATATGCTACGTCTCTTTAGTCACGTCCGCCAGTCTCTTGGTGTGTTGTAGCTCCATTTGACTTGTTCCTAAGACACGAACACCAGACACATGGTGAGCGGCTACAGACTCTAGCTACGTTCATTTGGTCACGTAGACCAGTTCAAGAATACGAGTGGTCCTCCTGTAGCCCAGCCGGGCCAATCAGAGCATTTCTGGATCCCTCTATTGGAACGTCTTGTTGCTGCATTATTCATAGCTTGTTAGGATATCTCCTCATTTTAGAATTTGGTGTGAACAGGCTGGTTATGTAAGTCACGGTAGTCCGGAAGATACAACGAGTGAGTAGAGCACTTATCTAAGACATCGTAAGATTGTGATATTTAATAATGCTGGATGTCAATTCGTATACGTTTATTTGGGGTGGTAGTATACTAGCTAATCTTGCTAGTATGTATATATATATATACGCTTATTTGGGGTGGGTAGTAACATTGTGATATTAGCAGTACAAGCTAGTGTTACAAGCACCACGTCTTACCACTGGTTAGGGTTATACGCCTATGTACTAATTACACTAATGTGTTAGAAATTAGGAAGGTTAAATTTAAAAGAAGTGTACCCGCATTTGTGTTTAGGGTGGAAAACTATTTAGGGAAAACCACTCTCAGTGCACCCGATCGGGCTTGAACAACGGTTTCCCCATCATCGGCTGTATAGTCCACTGAAGTGGGTATTCCCATTTTAATGTATTTAGGCTCCAACCGGTAAGGCTTAAAGATAGAACATTTAAATAAAAAACATAAATTCTTAATTAATTTTAAAATTAACTATGCATCATCACAAAATTAAGTGTTACAATTTTTTTTAATAATGAAAAGGTAGAGTTAAACCATTTTCAAGGACGTTTCACCAGAAATACCTCAGTTCTGAAATCAAAGTAAACGAATAGAAACATAGATCTAGCCTTCCTCAAACAAATAGGTTTTTTTTTAGTTCACAACAGAACATTCTAAGATAATTGAGAATTTTTAGTGGTTTTAAAGCTTCAGGGCTGACATCACCATAAGAAATACAGCAGTGTGAGGGTTACAACAGAACATTCTAAGATAGTTTAGGATTGTTTAAGGTGATTATGTCAGAAAGCTTCTCCTAGAATGAATATAGGTTATAACTTTTTTACAGGGAATTTTTAACATGGTTGAGGGGGGGAGGTATTGTGAAGGAGGGGATAGGCAGGTGGAGTGGGAAGTAAGCTCGGATTGCCAGCTCTTTGTTCACAACAGTGTTGACATAGCACTCACTACCTCTTTTATTTTACTCTAAGGAACTTTACTGTTATAAAATTAATTGTCACCGCATGGTTCACCCGGGAGTTGTGGTCTTGAGTTTAAATCCTGGCTCCTAAGATTTATAAAATATTAATCATTTAAAATAATGAACTTACTACACGTGTCGCAAAGTATTTAATGTACCGACTACTATTAGGCCTATATTTACAAAATGCGTTCTTAGAAAAAAAAATAGGTATTACTAAGCAATTTAATGAAATAATTTGTGTGATGAAAGTTCTTTTATTATTATTGTTTTAGCAGCGAGACTTGATATCTGTTCACGGTATACACACATGTACTAATTGCGCTAGTTAGTTAGGTAATAGGAACGCTGAATTTAGAGGAAGTGCACTCGAATTTGCGTACAGATATTGGGGAAACAATTATAATAAGACCACCCTCTGTACACCTGACTGAGCTCGAACCCCTGTCTCCCTGTCGTTAACGGTCTATTCTACGACGAGTGTGACGCCTTAGAGACTATACTAGCACCGTAGCAGGTTTTAGAGCCCTTTATTTTTAGTGGAAATAAGTATTACTTTTCGTTATTAATATAATATTTAACAGAGTTCAAGATTGGCATCTTAAACCAGCCAAAAAGCTGTAAAAATGTTCGAATTCCACGTAGGTCAAGTGGCCTACAAGACTACGACCAACTGGTCGACAAGCTTATGCATAAGAAGGCAAAGTGATCGATCGACAGCCAACTGGTTGGCCAAATAGATAAAAATATTTCAAACTTGAGTGTGTCAAGTGAGCGAAACGTTTAGGACCATGTGATAAGATATACAACTGTTTGACATGAGAGGACCTGCTGGTATACAAAAGTCGAGATGGATTCGATAAGCCAATTGACCGACAAGTTAATACATTGCAAACAACGTGTTTGACAACAAAATCATAGACAGAAAATAACATGTTTATTAAATTTAATTTTTTAAATAACATTTTTAATTCTAATAAATACCCACATTTGTGGTCACATGATCCAATGCGTCATTCACATTCCTTATTATGCGTATAGCTCAAACGGGGAGTGAGAAGCTAAGTAAAAAAATACCAATTTAGGGTGTTTTTTTTAGCATCACGTCTTACTACCTGTTCAGTTATACGCTAATTTTGTGGATTAAAATCACCATTAGTAAGGCATTAATTTTCTAAGTTGGTCTTTTTAGGTTAACCAGTTGGCTGTTGATCATTTTGTCCGCATATGCATGAGTTCAACCAGTTGGTACAAGTCATGTCCTACTCTTGTAACCAAGCCCCGGGACATCAAACGATAGTGGGTTCTGAGTGGAAGCTTTGGTTCAAACTAAGATTCTTAGTGGATAAGTTGAATGTATGATTTAGACCCTGATTTTAATAAGATCATTATTTGACTGCTAGAAAAGCTACTAGATATGGGTTCACTAATTCATACGTCAAATAATGTGATTTACAGCTGTACCTTTGATATAGGCCTATACTATAATATTTACATAAGTTATATTCTGCACTGACTAACTGACTACACTTTAATATCGTCAGTGCGCGTGGATATAATATCATGAGTGAGGGACGAATCCAGGATAGCAAAGTGCTATAACATTGATGCGCTAAGATCCTGGGATCAATTTTATTCTAGTGAGTCGGTATCTTTTTCAACAAATTTAAATTAATTAAATTGTATTATCTACCATACCTACACTCCCATAATTAGAATTATTTGCAGATTATGTGTTGATATTCATTAGTAATTATTTAAGGAAGCCGTAATTCAAACCAAAACTCTTTGTGGTGAATTTAAATGTATGATAAAGTTCCTTACCAACTACAACAAGTAGGAGGGAGCTACTATCTCTTTAGTAATTGATACACACGCCACACACACATGTATATATATATATATATACATGTGTGTGTGGCGTGTGTATCAATTACTAAAGAGATAGTAGCTCCCTCCTACTTGTTGTAGTTGGTAAGGAACTTTATCATACATTTAAATTCACCACAAAGAGTTTTGGTTTGAATTACGGCTTCCTTAAATAATTACTAATGAATATCAACACATAATCTGCAAATAATTCTAATTATGGGAGTGTAGGTATGGTAGATAATACAATTTAATTAATTTAAATTTGTTGAAAAAGATACCGANGTAAATAAAATCGTTCCTTGTTTTAAGTTTATATCGATTCTTGATCAATTTCGCCTTTTTGTTTTATTTTCTTGGTCTTGATACACGTTGCTTTTTAGGGTTTAACCTAGCCATATTCAATAAACAAGCAAAATTAAACTAATTTTTAGAAAATACTTAAAGAAATGCGGTATTCATGTGACATTAGATATATTTTCAACACTTTTAATGTTTCTATATGCTTTTAAGTGTTCAATTTAAAACCAGTAAAAAAAGTGAAACTCATATGTTTCTATACAGTCATGAAGTTAATTGTGATATTCAGATAAACAATGATTTTAAAATCAAGACGTGTTTGGATGCACCAAAAGAGTATCTTTGACACTTTGATTTGAAGAACAAAACTAACACAGTACAATACTATCCAAGTGCCAAATTACTAGAGGAAGGAAAAACACAAAATAAATGTCACAACTCAGCACTCAGGTAAAAAAACGCGGTGCTAAAAAAACACTTTAGGATGAGTCATTAGTCGGGGTGGCCCGATCCTACCTTGGTAGGCTAGTCTGTGTTATTGGTAGGTACAGTCAAAGAAAGAAGTTTCAAGAAATAGACATAGCAAATTTACATTTGCATTGATAAATTTGGTGTCCCTAATAAAATAAATGAGTAGAGTTAGGCTAATAAACCAAACAAATTTGAAATAACGACATTATGTTCTACAAGATGGTATAAAATTGAAGTATTGGAGTATATAACGAAATTACTTGTATAAGATTAAAAACTATGTACATTTGCAACTATTAAATATCTTATAAATTAAAAACTGTATTTATTTAAAATATTGTAAATACTTCATTGCATACACTTCATATGCATGTCTAGATAAATTAAATTTAATATCTTTGCATTAACTATTTTACCTTAAAACTAGTAAGTAAAATGGATAATATAGTAAGTATAACCACTTATAACTCGAGAACTGTATTTATTTGAAATCATTGAATCAATATTTAGAGCTTATATTTATACACCTATTAAAATAATGCAATAAAATGTTGATGGTCGAAAGACCTTAAGTGGTTTGGTAGTTTCAGAACTGACATAACCATAAGAAATACAGCAGTGTGAGGGTCACAACAGAACATTCTAAGATAAGTGAAGATTTATTAAGTGGTTTGGAAGGTTCAGAACTGGCATTACCATAAGAAATACAGCAGTGTAAGGGTCACAACAGAACATTCTAAGATAAGTGAGGATTTATTAAGTGGTTTGGAAGGTTCAGAACTGGCATTACCATAAGAAATACAGCAGGGTGAGGGTCACAACAGAACATTCAAAGATAAGTGAGGATTGATTAAGTGGTTTGGAAGGTTCAGAACTGGCATTACCATAAGAAATACAGCAGTGTAAGGGTCACAACAGAACATTCAAAGATAAGTGAGGATTGATTAAGTGGTTTAGAAGGCTCAGAACTGGCATTACCATAAGAAATACAGCAGGGTGAGGGTCACAACAGAACATTCTAAGATAATTGAGGACTTTTTTTTATTGGTTTTGGACCTTCAGAGCTCCCATTCTCGTAATACCACAAAGTGAGGAAATGTTCCTTCAAGTAGTTGGTGTGCTTAGGTATAGATCTTGTCAGGGAAGTTATCTTTTGAGGTGAAAGATGGTTGAAATATTGGAATGTGGCTAGTTCATGAAATACCTCTTTACGCGTGCTGTACCGCACGACGCTCCGATATTGGCAAGCCCCCGCTAAATTGTGCATAGACTAGCCAGCTTAACGTATAAGTATGATATATTGCCGGTGTTTCTATCTCACGGCGCTAACACGGTTATTAAATCCGACCCTGAACTCTCGGTTAGCTAAAAGACAGGACCTTAAGTACCCTTTCATGCGTATCTCGGGTATGGACAGTCTACTGTTCCTAGACGTGCTTTATTACTTAAAAATACGGCCAATGTGCTATCAAATTTCACCGTTTGGATAGTTAAAAACTGTGTTCTCGTTTTGGTTGAGTTTTATTATTTATCGCTGTAAATACAAGAGTCTGATTTTTTTTTTTACAATGCTTGAAATCTTGACTTAAGGTATATTTTCCTAACGAGGTTGACGTTACACCGTGTAATGAACAAATATGAATTATTTATATGTTTTTTACTGTCGTCAGCTGTGCAATAAACCGATAATTAAGGGTAGGGGGAGGGTAGAGACTATTGGGACTGGTCTGGTTTTATGATAATTAATGTATTTTATTTGTGTAGGTGATACGTAGATAGGTAGATGAAAGAATGGATTGGTTATTATGTGGGTGCTTTAGAAAGGATTTTTTTTTTACTTTGTGGTAGTAGGTAATTAAAACTATCAGCTCGTTACGATCTTTGTTTAGAGTTAATATATTATATTTTCAGCGATGGTAAATATATTTCAATAAAGTAATTTTGAAATGTAGATATGTGTTGTTCTTGAATACACCTACAAACTAACTTACCTAATAATATATGTTTAACACTAAACACTAACACTAATATATATTCCCACCTATTTTTATTGCCAGCGCAGGCTATACTCATTTTAACTACGATATTGGTGTAGGGATGAGGGAGGTAGAATTTAAGGGTAATGTATTCACATTTGTGTGGCCTTCCAAATGGTAATTCCTATGAAAATCGGCTACACCTCATTTTTTTTAAATGGTAACTGTTACGGTTTTTATTTAAAACCATCTGTGTTCTGTATTTTCTCTAAATGTTAAAATGAAACATAATAATCCTGCCATAAATTCATATCACCTAGATTTTAATCGAAATATATCAAAGAATAAGGTGAGATTTGCGCGTGTGTAGTACTTTATTGCTTACCTGTTCAGGGCCGACAACTTTCAATACAAATTTAAATAAATGTCAATCGATGATAGAGAAATATTATTTAATTTCCTGTCCCCTTCAGCAAATCTTTATCGAATCTTTATTTTAAGCTCAGTGTATTAATGGAGTTGGAAACTCTTTTTGATTCAAAAGTCTTTAGAAAAATGTATTGAAAAGAGAGAAAAAAACTATCAGCGTTCATGGAACGATTTTGACATTTACAAGAAACCCAAGCTATCAAGTTTTATCTTTACGGTCCGAGTCTCCTGTTTCTCGGTAATTTAGAATACTTTGATTCGAAAGCAAGCCTTCATTTCTTTTGAAAAAAATATAATACTGGATATTGAAGAGGGACAGCTACTGAAGGGGTTAGGGGAGGGGGGTAGCATTGTAATTTGAGAAGGTTTTACTCAAGTAATGACAAAAGTTTAATTGTTTTCGCTAGGGTTATTCCTCTCTTAAATTTTTGTGTGTGTATCTATATACATATATATGTGAATGTGTGTGTTAAAAGAAAGTATTTTCTCTAGATGCTGAAAGGAAGAACCGTTTTGTATTCGCTCGTAAAACTCAGCGTTTTTAAAATCTTTGAGAAAAGGGGAAGTAATTAGCAAGTCTCTGGCGATTCTTTTTGAACGAGCAAAGCGAAAAGAAGGAAGGGGTGGTTGAAAAAGAANATAACTTCGCGTCTTTACAGTTGGATAGTTCCCCCTCACTTCCACCCTCTCCACCCCCGCTTTCTCTCGCTTCCTTTTGACTGAGGGACGTTTTCTTCTACGAGAAAAAAAAAGAAATGTAACTCTTTGGTGATGATAATATCGGTACAGAAATGTAAGCCGGTGTCATGTTAACGGATTTTTTTCGGAGCTGTTACAACATCCATTAAATTATATCCGGTTACGGTTTTGGGGAAACAAGGTTGATCCTCTTTATTTAGTTTAGTAGTGGGAAAAGGCATCAGTCTCGTTTAATTTGGGTTTTTCTGATGGCAGGTATATCTGGGTTTAAATCTTTAACAGGAAATTTCCTCACTTGTTATTTAGCACTGTGGTTTTTTCTATCTCTTCCCAAACTTGTGTGGGTGCGTTTTCTTTAGGATAACTTTGATTATAAATGTGTATAAGCCATGTTATTGAACGTGTTACCAATAAAGGACGATAGAAAAGCTTGTGTGCGCTCTAAAAGTTAAATAGCGATCCCTGTAAGAAAGAACTTTATGAAAACACAAACACATTTTTGTTTTTTATATTTCGAAAACTGTGGAGATTTTGCATTCCGCAAGACGGAGGGAAATGGCTCATTTTACATATCTCAGGGTCCGGGGTTATAATACAAGTTTTCCTCCAAATTAAACTCGATTTCTTAAAGAGCTCTTTTAAATTCAACACTGTATGAAACGTGATGTCAGAGCTACACCTATAGATATCTGGATTTAGACCCCAACCATAGATAGGATCATCACCCCCTCCTCCGCGGTCCCTACTTTTACCTTTACCCGTCACTTGCGCAAGGAGGAACCTGGCGGACAAAAACATGTCCAATAAAAATCTTCGATTCAATCTTAGTGCGTGCGACACTCT
Organism: Timema shepardi; assembly: GCA_902151425.1. Classification (NCBI taxonomy): domain Eukaryota; kingdom Metazoa; phylum Arthropoda; class Insecta; order Phasmatodea; family Timematidae; genus Timema; species Timema shepardi. Next base: position 85,995 of record CABFVX010000921.1, read on the forward strand.
ACTGGTTGATAACATTTAACATTTTTATTTGTGTTATTTTATAGGTATTAGTATAAATATATCAAAAGTTACACATTGTATGCTAATGAATTGGCGTATGAATGTATGAAAATTGTTGTGGTAAATTTAATGCCGGTTAAAAAGATTTCTTCCCAACGAAATTGAACTGTATACTGCTCCGAATGTCGATGCTTAAAATAATATTTTCTTAGAAAACTAATTATTATTACTACTTAACGCACAAAATAAATATCTCAAAATGGTTCAATACAAACTTTCCTTTGAAAATAAAATAAATCATAAGGACTGGGCCAGATGAACGTTCTCCGAACTCAAATTTTAAATGAAAGGAAAAGTCTTTGGCTCGGAAGTAAATGTGAAGTGTATAAACTTTATATTGAATTTGTTTATTACCTGACAACTCTTAATCTTTCATTCTACCCGTTTCTCTCCCTCCTCTTCATCATCACATCTCACTTTCCTCTCCCCATCCCTGATCGACAGAGAGGGGTAAAAGGAGTAAGGCCTGGTTCACAACCATCGTATTACGCTTTATGAACTATCCAACGAGATCCCAAATTAACAGAAAGGCGCTAGAATTAGTTAATCAGAAATTATTAAATGCCATAAACCAAGGGATATCAGAACTTTCCCGGGTGAGAGCTGCCTGGAAATAGGAAAACACATAGGGGAGGAGGAAAATAAAATGGCAATGCATGTGTTGTATTAAATGCCATCATTATATCCACAAAGATCCATTCTACGCTCCTATGACAGTTACCTTTCATTTCCCGAGCATTTAGCTCTCAACGATCAACATAATTATGTTGATTTTTGTACGTTTCAGAGGTAAAATGTCAACTTTTAAACTATGTTTACAATTTTATATATGTACAGGACCATTGAAAATAGTTTTGTGTTCGTTCCAGTAAACAACTAACTCGTAGAATGTTGAAGGTTTTGTCCATATCTAACCTAAGCGCAACACCTGATTAGCAATATCGCAGCTTTCTAGGCAACCCCAGCTGTTCTGACAACATTTTAACTTTTTATCAGACGGGAGTTGAACGTGATGGTAGGTATCTATTTTCGAAATAAATTATTGATATAATTGGTATCATTATCGAAAGTATGGGTAAGAAACTTTATCCGATTATCATGTTTTAATGTGTTTTTTATGTATGAGTGGGTTGATTCTTTGCTCTATTTCTTTATAATTTTAATACTTCTAATAACAATCAATAAAACTGGTTAGTTATAATATAATTCGTAGCATACTTTATCTTCAGCCAGAAATAAATAAGTCATTAAATTGTAAATTACAGTGTAGTTAATTTACGATCAAAGCAGGAGCTATTTATCAATCTTTCAGCGTGTGTGTTTAAGGTGGGATGCAGGGGACGGGAGAAAAGGTCAAGTGTTTCTGTAATTTTTATAGCAAAATAATTTTTGGCTAAATAAATAAAATATTTCTCTTCTAGAAACATAGAATTGAATTTTCTTCAGACAGTGATATCAAGAGTTGTTGAATGTCTGTTAAGGGTGTTCTGAAATTGATTGACCAAATGTTTATATCACCACGTGAAGAAAATTAAACTCTATATTTGTATAGAAGCGATATTTTATTTACTACGACCAAAAAAAGTTGCTATAAAAACTGCAAAAATACTAGCCCTTTTCTCGCGTCCCCTACATCCCCACCTTAAATATCACAATAAATACACAATAAACAACTGATTGTATCTTTAGATATAGATTTTATATCGGAGTGTATGTACTCATATGAGTAAAATATCAAACAAAAATTATCGAGCAATAAAGTATTGGTATATAAAGAAAAATATTGAGACTTTCTATCATCTTTCTACGTGAAAGGTAGACTAAGATTTTTTTTTTCACTGGTCGTTCACGATTTCAATACTTTCTCTATATGAGAGATTAAATATCCCTGTCCCAATAATATCTCAAATACTCAATTATTATGGATTCCATATGAAAATGAACTGGAATCTTTGGAGACCGTGTTTGATCAACTGGTTAGCTAAGACAGGAAGATAAGGTCATTTATATTACAATAACGAGCTGAAATCAATACGCTGGTGATATAAAGATGTGCGAAAATTTCCTTACACCGCTCTTAAACCAGCCACAAGCCAACGCTGACTCGATTGGTGATAGGGGAGGAGTAAGAAGAAGTTAAGGGTGAGAAGAAAAGGTGGAGAAGGAATTATAATAAACTAGGAGTTCAAGAAGTGACGTGATCGTGCGTGCGTGCGTGCGTGCAATCCACAGATATGAACACGTTGAGTAGAGATGATAGTCGTGTGGGAAGATGTAGGGATTTTACCCCCTTCGTTCCTTTTTTGGTACTCTTGCCTTATTCAGAGATGCTGGACCTTCTGTTTCGATAAAAACATGGACCCTACTCAATGATGTAATCACTCTTTAAAAAAAAAGGATTTTACTCTGTGGTGTACTCTCTGTTTCAATAAAACAAGGAATATACTCTGTGATGTACTCTCTATTTCAATAAAACAAGGAATCTACTCTGAGATGTACTCTCTGTTTCAATAAAACAAGGAATCTACTCTGAAATGTACTCTCCCTTTCAATAAACAAGGACTCTACTCTGTGATGTATTCTCGGTTTCAATAAAACAAGGAATCTACTCTGTGATGTATTTTCGGTTTCAATAAAACAAGGAATCTACTCTGTGATGTATTCTTGGTTTCAATAAAACAAGGAATCTACTCTGAGATGTACTCTATGTTTCAATAAAACAAGAAATCTACTCTGAGATGTACTCTCTGTTTCAATAAAACAAGGAATCTACTCTGAAATGTACTCTTCCTTTCAATAAACAAGGACTCTACTCTGTGATGTATTCTCGGTTTCAATAAAACAAGGAATTTACTCTGAGATGTACTCTCTGTTTCAATAAAACAAGGACTTTACCTTGTGATGTATTCTCTGTTTCAATAAAACAAGGAATCTTCTCTAAGATGTACTCTCTGTTTCAATAAAACAAGAACTCTACTCTGAGATGTACTATATGATTCAATAAAACAAGGACTCTATTCTGTGATGTACTCTCTGTTTCAATAAACAATTTTCTATCATTTTATCAGTTGTAAATTTTTCCTATTTTATTTTGAATAGAACACTATTAAAATGACACGCTCATGCCAAGTAGACTAGTTTGAAATATTCTATATTATTTAAAGAGAATACGGTACTTCTTCCAACTTTAATTTTAAATGCATCTTATAAACACTGTACATTCTTTATATAAATACGATGAGTTGAAATTTTGTTGTGACAATTTTTATGTTTTTAAATTAATGTAAGTGTATGGTTTGACACCTGTAATGTCTTTAAGTGACTATTTAACTTAATAACAGGATGGGGAAGCATAATGTTAATAAACAACACGCGTTCAACTGGAGTTGGGAGGAGTAAATCTCACCTGGGGAAAAACACGTCTCGCAGAGTCATTCGGGTTTGAATCTTGGCCTGTTAAAATCAAAAACGAGTCAGGAGTGTTAAGGTGGGATGTAAGGAGACGCAAAAAAAAAGTGTTTTTACAAGTGTTTATGGCAAAACTATGCCAAAACAAATAAAATACTGCTCCAGTCAAAACATATCATTTAATTTTCTTCAAATGTCGACATCAAATTTTCTTGAATATCTATCGAGGATTTCCTGGAATTTGATGACAACTTTTTCTCTTATTTTAAAAAGTTTCTCATCTACTGCCGCTATGCTCATGATGGATATTCTGGAACTGTCAATATTACCACGTGAAGAAAATTAAACTATATGTTTGTACTAGGGCAATATTTTATTAATTTTAGTCAAAAAAAGTTTTGCCTTAAAAACTCCAAAACACCTTTTCTCGTGTCCCTTTCCATTCCACCTTAATTGTACATTTAAACCCTTACGATAGACTTAAGAGTTGTACATCGAACGTACACAGCTGAATATTTTAAGGGGCCACTTACTCAAATACTGAAATTTGATTGGTGCTTTGAAGCATAACATAATTATATTTTATGTTAACTTAAGCCGGTTTTTTTGTTTCAGTGAAGGACGTACTAGGGCGTCACTTGGTCCCACTTTCTAAAATAAGAGTACAAATCAAATATTGAGTTGTTTTTTTAGTATTTACGATCCTTTAAAACTAACAGTAAATAACAGAAGAAATTGTAAAAGATTTCCCGACCAGAGTTGCAGTTTTTAAAGTGATAGAACCAAAGTGTGTAATAAATTAATCCTAATAATCAATTTGTGATCTTTAATTTATGTAATCTTCTATTTAAATCAAAGCCAGTCTAATCCGTGCTACTCTCGCAGAAGACTGAAGACTAGGATTACCGATGATGGTAGATCGAGGTTAGTCGGATGTACTGAGGGTGATTTTCACTCTACCTCCATGCAGATGCGGGTAAAATTACTTTAAATATAACCTTTCTCATCCCTAAAACCATTAGTGTTATTAGAACAAAAGCGTGTAGCCCGAATGAGTAGTAAGACGCGGTTATAATTTTTTTTAAGTGCGTATTTAAAAAATCAACCTAATAAATAAATCTTCCAGTCCTCTACCAAGTAAAAGAACCGCTTCTTCTGAGATATTTGGAATGTTATGAATCTGACCGAGGTCCGCCCCGAGTGGTCGCAGGAGAGGAGGGGGAAGGAGTAGTGTCCTGCTCGTGATCTTCAGGTTTAATTCCCTCTAGGGTTTCTTTTAATGGCCGGAACGAAACAATAGAATACAATTAAGGCGGTGCGGAGACAGGTAGACTCTTGTTCAAGGTCGTGGAAATAAAACATTTCAATTTTTTTAAATTGGGATGGGAGGGAGGAGTTGGGGAGAGGGGGCCGTTCGTATATTTTATCTCCATCTGAATATTTCAAGAATGATGCTAGAGTACGATCCACTTCGGTGGCTCAGTGAGAAGGGTCACTGAATATTAATACTCAAAGAGAGCCTCTGGTTCAATCCCAGGGCCTATTTTTATCTAATAATTACTTTGAGATGTGGAGCACAACCTTGGTGGTCTTGGGGGTTAAGTGCTCACCTCATAACTCGATGTCCATGGGTTCAAACCCAGACAGGGTCAACGGATTCTACTTGAGCATTAAAAATCCGTAGCACAACTCCCTTCGGAGGGTAAGTAAAGCCATCGGTCCCATGTTGATTGGGGGATGTGAAAGAACCTTGGAAGGTATATGGAAATACCTTTCCCGGCAAAATTGGTAGGTCCTTTCGTTCTTGCTCATAGAAATTCTCGTGGGCTGATATAATCAGTCGGTTTAGAAAGTGCACTTTAAATACCGCAGATAATGAGGGGAAATGAGATGTGGTGCTGGAGGAGAATATAGAGGATAAAGTGAACAGATCGGGCTACTAATGAAGGAGATTTGTGAAGCGTAAATGAAAATAGAACCATTCTGGAGGTGATTAGACAAAGACAGCCTTGAGAAGAAATGTCTTTAAGTGACGTCATAGAAGGCAAGGTGGAAGGATGGACGGGATTAGGAAGACTACGAATGTAACTGATGGATGGCCTCAAACAAGGAAAGAATATTAATATTCTGCTGCTGATAGGACATGTTGAAGGACTCGATATGTACAAGGCAATGGACCTGTTGAAAGACAGAACACCCTAATGATTATGATAATAATAATAGTAATAATAATAAGCACACTCGGATATAATAACGCACTGCTAGAACGCATGCATCCGAGACACTATCGTTCGGTTTAGTGTGGGGTTTCCCTGTGCTTGGCGTCTTACTATCCATCCGGACTTTCTTCATATTTACTTTAATGGGATATGGATGAGAAAGGTGAAATTTTAAAGGAAATATACTCGCATTTACGTGCGTGTGTGTAGGGAAGGAAACAAGCTCTAAGTATACCTATAGCCTCCCTGTAACCGGTAAATCTAACAAGACGATACTGACGCCTTTACTCACGTGCCCATTGCTGCTGGTGGTTCTGTTGGGTGCTAACGCCAATTAATATCGTTTTTCACATCCCTAGCTTACGCTAAGGACATACACCACCGTTCGATCACATTGAAAGATAAAATAAAACCAAGGAATTGCGGGGTATATTTTCTCTGAATCCTACCTACCTCGTATCCCGTCTCTCCATTAGTGTAAATATACGAGTAACTCATGTAGACAGTGAGATGCGGTACATTCACACTTGCACACACTCACGTACACACACACATACCATATATTTAAATACAATTTTACAACACATATGTTTTAAAACCAATATTGGGTTGCAATATACAAGGAGAGGGAAGAAAATGATCAGTTCACTCTGTGAGGCCTTTTGTTTACCTGATGTTCACACTTCCCCTCTTCCACAGACGAGTATAAACACTCACTCTAATATTTGTTCCCGGAAAACAATGACTTACTTTTCAAAATTACCTTTTCCTTGTTTCCTATTCTAGATAGACATTTGTTAACACGGACTTTTTTTAATCTACCTCCTGTCAAGAATATTCCTACTGGAAATTTCCCGGAATAAATAAAATAGCCTGGGTTGCAGAGGTTTAAAAAACTATACATCTTTAAAACATTACCGCTTAAAGATTTAAAAAATAATTTTGTGACGATGTCAGACCAACTATTTTTAGAATTATTTAAACATTTGTGGGTTTTTTTCAATGTTATATCTTTAAAACTCACCGAATAAAACGTAAATATAAAAAAACAAAATAAATCCCATGTTGACTTGCCGAGACGTAACAAGCAGGAGGCTGGTTTGGTTTCGAGTGTCTCACCAGTCATCATCGCAATGAAAGGGATTTAATTTTAAAAAATATCTTCAAGGAATGTCACGCAAACAAAGAGATTAGTCTCGTCTAGTGTGGTTTGGCGGTATTAGAGAAGTCGCTAAACAATCCATTAACACGTTGTGAAGAAGTAGCTAAGTGGACAGGTCTACTCTACTGCTTGAAGACTAGCGTTGTATCTCTGTTATGACAGGCCTGCAGTGGCGTGCTGGGGAGAGGTAGCTAAGGGGGCAAGTCCACAGAATGAATGTGATGTAATATGGTGTTAGGTGACCCTGAAATGCGATTGTCAGCGACGGTCGTGACGCACAGTCCACTGACCCACTGGCCTTCGCCTCCCCC
>CABFVX010000921.1:104793-126523 GCA_902151425.1 Timema shepardi
AAGGGGGGGGGGGGGGGGGGGGGTAGGGTAAGGATTTATTCCAGGGAGGAGTAAATTATTTCCAGGGGGTGGAGTCCCCTACAGTTACATCACTCCTGCTGTCCACCCATACTCTATATTCGGTAATCGTGGATGAACTGCTTTCAGGCGATGATTAGTCTTCTTTGACGTGTGGTAGTCTACCATCTCCATGCGGAACAATGTTCGTTACTCGCTATGTACGACAATATTCGTACATACAAATGAATATTTTTTCCACACTTGCGTGAGTCATATAGAACATTTATTAAACGTGGATGAATAACGCACGTGTTCAAAAATTGAATAAACTTGGACGAATAATGCACATGTAGACACGGCTTAAGAGGTGTCTGCACGTAAAGAGACAAAAAAAATGGTATAATTTATCTGTGTTGTATTTTCTTTCTAAAATTTGTAGTTTAATTTTGTTTTTGTATTAATTTTCCACCTTTCACAGGGAGGTCAACCAACCCTTACCTCCCCCCCACTGAATCCTCGCCTGTATATTGGAGTAGCGGGAATGGACAGATAGAATCCCTGTTCCTATGACGAGTCTAATCACTCACATCCTGTTTGAGTACCGTTATAGTTGACCTATATTGCTAAGTGCATTATTGTGATTTCCCCCTCCAGCTTTGACCTCCTTTCCACATTAGTAATTTATTCTCCGTGACGTTCGTCAATGATTTTTTATGTGTGCTTATTAAATTGTAATGTATGCCCATGCCCTTTAGTTTTTAATGTGTGCCCCAGGGTGCGGATTTGGGCGTCGGGCCTAGTGTACACTCTGTGTGTCCGGGTAGTTTTGATTAATTAGTAGGGGGGAGCGTGCAGTCTAGGGCACTCATCCCACGACGTGTCGGCAATTCTAGGCAGTGTGGGGGTTCAAACCCAGGACATTGTCAGCACTTAGACAATAATTAAACAGCCAGTGTTTGGAGTTCACCCCTCGTAATCCACAGACTGAGAGTAGTAGAGCAAATGTTGTCAATTCCGAGCCTGATTAGTAATTAGTGAAGAAACTATCTGATGGGTTTAGCCCATTTGATTTTTATGTGTGTCCATTGATTTTTATGCGTGCCCATTTGATTTTATGTGTGCCCGTTGGCTTTTTATGAGTGCCCATAGGATTGGACTGACGTGGAGGGAGCGTGCAGTCTTGGGCGTCGGGCACTCCTCCTGCGACTTGCCAGTCCGTGAGGAAGAGGGGTGTATCCTCTCTCAGCGATTGTCTAATATAAAGTGTGAGCTATTTGCAATGTCTCGCTGTGATTTTCTCCCTCCAAGTTTGATCCCCTTTCCACATCTAGATGCCCCAGGTCATTAATCGATAGTGATTATACTAACATGTTTAAACAGGGAAATACTGGCTGGCACTCGTTCAGTACGGCGTTGTGATTTTCCTTAACCCCCTTTCCACGTATAGGTACCCCAGCTCATTAATCGGTGTCTAAACATGTTCAAACAGGAAAATACAGGCTAGCACTGGCTCTGCTGTTATTTTCCCTGCACCCTTTCCACATCCAGCGTTGATCAAGGGTTAATATATAGGGAGGGGGGTCGCTTGGTCGACTATTTATAAGCGACTGTAAAGAGGATCAAGATGGACAAGTTAAAGCAGTTGATAAATATTGTTGACTCCGTGCAGACAGTAAAATTGTGTGATCTAATCACTGATCAAAAGTACTCGGTGGATAAACTAAAAGATGTAAATAAAAAGTTTGGGAGACGCCTAATAGCATATCTAGATGGTGAGTTTTGTGTATTTTTACCCTGTCGTTTTGGTATTCTAACGGATGAAGACGTGTGTGATCTTAATAAGGAAAAACTGATATTTATCTGCACCGGTGTAAAACCCAATACACCTACAATTATGAACTTTGAACACGTTTAAGAGACGGGCAGTAGCATCGAGCCATTGACAACACATCTTCACTGGAAGCTTGAACAAGTTTAGCATCAGTGCAAGAGTTAAAGACGTGTACTACTGAATTGCACAGTGGACAGGTTAAAGACTCAGGAAATCATTCAACGCGTTTAGCGGTCAGATACGCTAACCATGCTTAGAAACGGCTATATTAATTTAATGTTTGTGGATCATACGATTTTGGGGTATGCCTATATGACAGCAGAAAATATCCACAGTGTGGCCTTGAGCAATAGACATGTAATTTACAAAGTAGGGAACCACGATAAAAAAAGAGCGAGGCTACATCGAGTTTGGCGACTCTACCTGTCACACGTACCTGTCAGCGTACCCGCTGCCAGAGTCACCTGAGTACCCACCGCAAGAGTCGTCCGCTTATCAGACATCAGAGTACTCACAGCAAGAGTCACCCGCGTGCCCTTCGTCAACGGAGGAGGAGGTAAAGTCCGAAGAACCCATAAATCTCGAGGATTTAACAATGTACAAAACTTATTCAAATGTTAAAATTATGGGTGGAATACCCGATGACTACAAAATTGGTCTGGGCAATTTCGGTAACGTCTTCCTTCAAAAATCTCTCTATTATTTGGATTGTAAGTTATTTAAATCTAAACCACGCTGTATGATATATCTCGGAGGACAAAGTGTGATGTTTAAAAGTGAATTTAAACCTAGGTGCGCTCATGTTGCCGTAGCCTTATTTGACCACGTTACTATTCTAACACAATCTGCTGACGTCATCGGAGCTAGCGGTTACATTAAAAAAATCGTTTACTTTGTGTGAGGGGAACATGTGTAAGATAACTCAGTTTGTGAGTAGATGGCATTGCTGTTTGAGCGGTGGACAAGGATATTTATCCACCCCGTTTCTTTTGCTGCATCCTCAGTTGCCATTATGTAATTTAAATGTAGCGGGTACTACGCAAATATCTCCAATCTTATTCGACACAATAATCAATGTCATCAAAATCCTCCAAATCTTGATTCAGAGGTTCACCAGAATGTCTGTTGGGATGAGGAGGCATTGTGCAGTGTATTATACCAGATCGAGAAAGAGGAATACAATCGTGTTGAGTGCTTAAATGAACTTGAGAAAAACAAAAGCTATAATGTTGTGCAATCAATGAACCGATCGTTATTGTGGTTGATGGTGTGGGAAGAGTAAGAATGCCGGGTAAAAACTTTAGAGACATTGTCAATAGGCGTTATAGCACCTCTCAGCGTGTCCTGAACTAATTTGGAGGTGACTCCTACTCATTTTCTAGATGGTATAAGAGCTGTTTTAAATTAGGTAAAAGAGTGATTATATGTTTTTCTTGCTATCACAATTTGTTACACTCTAAACTCTCAACTTAATTACCTATAGTGGTCACAAAACCTAAATAATAATACTATTATTACTTGTAAAAAAACCTCAATGTTGTTGTTGCACACTATGAATGTTTTAAATTAATTAATTGCTGATGGTCAATAAAAATACTTAGAAAATGTTTTTTTTAATCCCTAGAACTATCTGTTTGGAAATCCCTGGATATTCAAAGACAGGGAAGAGCTAGCAAAATACACGTGACAACTTTGCCGGAACAAGACAGGTAGACTGGTAAATTTTGTGCTTTATTGTTTACATATGCGAGTTAATATAATGTTAGCAAAATAATAACCGGATTGATTGTATAATATAAATATATTTATATATTAATAGTAGCCCGATTGCCCTACCAGCCCACTCTTTCTAATGGCTGAAATTGGTCACGTGACCACGCCCCTCACTCTCTGATTGGCTGTTGGTTTTCCCCCTCCCCCCCTCGTCTTGACCTCTTTTTCCGTGTTCCAGACATGTTGGTTCTTGTTCTAAACATGTTGGTACTTGTATTTTCTTGTTTATTTATGTATACTCATAGATTTTTATGTATGAATATTTCTTTTTTATTTGAAATTAAAGGGTTTTTTATTCATTGATTAGAGCGTTGGAGTTTTTTAGTGACATAAGGTCACGGCGTCGGGCGTTCCTCCCCCATCACGGAGCACGAAGCTCTTCTGATGACAGCGGGGTGTAGAATGGATATTGGTTCCCTGTCACAAGACTCTGTTGGACTGCCCGGTACAAACAGCATGAACCTCTCCCGGGTTTTCCCTGGCGCCAGTTTGGCGGGACGACAATACAAGAATAGATCGTGACATTGAAACTGTGCGCTAGGTCATTGACTCTGGAAATCTTCACCCCTCGGCAATGGGTTATTTCCCGGTGATGTCGCAACTAGTCATCGCAATATCGCAACCCCCCTATGTGGTAATGGGTTTTTTCACAACTAGAGAGCATTGACACAGCTCTAATTATGCACAATCATGGGCCTCTGAATCCTCAGTTAGGGGCCGCTATCCCCCACCAGAAAAGACTACTAAAATTGGTTGTTTTGAATCGTCCCTCGACATGTGTGGGTGTAGGTATCCATCATGGACAAGAGGAGTAAGGTATAATTGTTCCAGCGTTTACGTGGAGTCAGGGATAATAAAAAATTTCCCTAATTCACCCGAGCGAGATTCGAACCCTAGACATCCCCTGCCATTACTATATGAGTGACACGTACTCTTTCAGGCAAAACGTGTAGGTTATCCGCATTAATAGGCAATGTACCCACATTTTCACGAAGTGTGTGGAAAACCACCCTTGGTCTACCCACCCTAGAATGGAACCCTGAGCAAGAAAATATTAGACATGCCATGTGAGGGTTTGAAACAGACAGAAGGAAGACGTGGGGGCTAAAATAAATAAAACAAAAATTGGCCTCTGGGATAGACAGCGCTGATAATGAAGTTGAAGGGCCTCTTTAAAGGGTGTCGAACCTCGAGCTTCAGGTGCGAAGAGAGTGTATAAAACCACCCAAGTGTTTGTTGCCCTCTAAGGGACTTGAAACCCGACGCAACAGTATATGGCTTGTATTTATAAAAATAATTAGCGTTTATCCCTCTAGACATAGCAGAGGAGAAAGACGTCCATCCTCAGTGAGAGAGTTAACGCGAATGAAATATAACGGTAAATAGTTCAGGCTCTGGAGGAAATCAAACGGTGATCACTTTGTCATCTGCCGTCTAGTGACATCTTAGACCATGTGACCATCGATGCAAGTATACGATGCATTGTGACGGTAGATTTCTACCCACGTATAAATTGAAAACAACAGTTTTATTCCTCTAGCCACTTATAACAGAAAAAATAAGTTAATGTTCGCAACTATATTTTGTCTGAATAATATATAACTCTTACATTAATTCATAGGTAATATTAAATTGAGTATCTTGAATTTAATGTTCGTAACTATATTTTGACGAAATAATATATAAACTGCATAAATTCTTTAGTAATATCTTGGCTGAAGAAGATATAAAATGTACCTGCATTTGTGTGAAGGCAGAGTGACACGGTCAACTGCATAAATTTTTAAGTAATATCTGGGCCGTGGAAGATATCAAATGTACCTGCATTTGTGCGAAGGCAGAGCGACACGGTCAACTGCATACATTTTTAAGTAATATCTAGACCGCGGAAGATATAAAATGTACATGCATTTGTGTGAAGGCAGAGCGACACGGTCCATATGTATTCAATACCCTTACCTCCCCCACTAATAGCCACAAAGTTAAGCTTATTGGTATTAAAACTGCTTCTTACTACCTGTCAAGGGCACAAGACACGGACAATGAGGAGGGAAACAGGCCTTGGTACACACACGTGACAGGGATTCGAACTTATCTCTTTGGGCAAGTGTGAGAACCAAATGAGAGAGAGCGAGAGACAGAATAATAAAATTAGTGATGTAGCATCATTTGTTCTGAGTTGAAATGTGAAAACGGCCAAAGTTATTATTTATTTATGCTTACTCCATCATTGACACCTGGATACGGGATTCGAACCCGGATGCGGATAGCACAGACGGGTGGCCCGACACGCAAGAGAGAAAACAAGATAGAAAATCTCAATAACTAGATTTATTCCCACTGCACCCCAACGAGATTCGAACCGAATCCAAGAGATGAACATAACAGCTGAGCACTGTCTCACTGAACTACAGTCCCATTTTCATAGTAACAACTAGAAAAGCCCTTAGATCTAATTTTTCTCATATTCATACCTTAAGACAAGTGATCTGCAGAACCAATTATTACCTATAAAATATCACCGATACTTAGGTATTATTTTATAAATGTTGGCTGAAAAAGGTTTGTATTTTATAAAAGTCTCTTTGTATAAACAAATTGGAATCTACATATAATCTGTGGTTTTTATTTACCACCGGTTCGGGCTTTACTACACTTATTCCTCCTGTCAAGTTAATCTAGGGCAAGTCTGACGACTTGTAGCCCAGCGACCACCGATGTATAAAATATGAGAGGGTTAAAGCATAAACAAAACCTTCCACGTGCAGGTATGGGCTCAAACTATATCCCTCAGTACACCCAGCCGAGATTCAAACCCCGATCTCCCCCGTCCTCCTTAGTCTAGCTCAACACGTGTCGTTTGTGTCTGTATGTGATTTAACAAACTTTTCTTATTAAACAAAAACATATTTGTAGAGCATAAAGAGTAGCGAATTTCAGTGGGGGCGGGAGGTGGAAGGGTGTCACCATTCGTCCGGAAAGAGGTTATGAATACATTAATCCTCTCGGATTCCATATTAAACGGATTACTTTAACAATAATTTACATTTAGATGCCCAAAATCAATCAGTAGTGACGCAAAGAAAAGTTTTAAATATATAGCTCACGCCACGAAAAGTATACTTGGAATACTTATATTTTAAAAAAATTATAGTTTTAGAATATATATTTACGAGTATATCTTACGCCTTAATGGGAACAAACCAGAACACGTACTAAGATACATAGGTAATAAATATATGTAAAACAAAGGTTCCCGGGTTCGATTCTCGTGTCCAGGTGTCATTTTTCAGAATATGATATGTATTAAAATGTTGCAAACTCTGAAGGAGAAAATGCAAGACATATAAACATTGTTTTAAATATTATTCATGTAAATATTTATAATGCATAATCAGCTTAGTGGACCTGCTTGAAAAGCTCCAGTTAATTAACAATAATAATGTATTTTTTAAGTCTAATTGTAGTATTTTTAATTAGCCAAACTATTTTTAGAATGTAACAAAAAAATATGAAATGAATGTTAGGGTTCTATAATAATATTTCTGATTGAAATATGTGATCAATTAATAATTACTATGTTTTCATAAAAACGAACAAATACATAATTTTGTTGATCACAATAACTAATCTGTAAATATAAACTTTAAATCAACTTGTTCTAATATATTTAATAAAATTAAAATTTTCGAAAATAAATTAGTTGTAAATTAGCCGAAATTATTTGGTATTTGTAAAAAAAAAGTAGGTTATTCTTAAATATCATGAAAAACTAATATCTTATTTTCATTTTTAATTCAATTTTCTCAGTTAATTAAAAGAAATATATTCAAATTGATGCTAATGGACTAGTAATTGGGAAGGTTGCACCCACATCTGAGCGGGGCAGGGCGAGGGGAAAAATCATCCCCGTTCACCCGTCAGAGATTCAAACCTCTATCTCCCCGTCCTCGGTAGTCTAGCTCAACACAAATCTGCCGCGTTACCCAACTGAGTCATCAAGGCGGGTATCTATCATTATGCACTCTTTTTAGAGAGTTAACAATATTTACGAGGCTGGCTCTTCTATATGTACACTTCAACCAAACCAAATATTACAACAGGATTAGGAATTGGGAAGGTTGAATCCACATTTGCGCGGAGAGGGGAGTAAGGAAATGTTCCAGCGTTTACGTGGAGGGAGAGTGGGAAAACATTTAGTGAGAACTACCAAAAGTACACCTTGGCAGATATTCAAATCCCCCAACAAAGATTCGAACCTAATATCTTTTGCCGGGTGCTTCCGTTTACAATACACGCACACACAGCCTCCCATCGTTATACATGTCTAATATTTAAAACAAGAAATAATTAAGGCTTCCGCATCTTACTAGCCGTCTGGGACACAAACCGTGGAGGATGAGTGAGGAAACCGAGCTCAGTACACACGCACGACTTATTCATTTATAGATATGGTTGTATATTAAATAATTATTTTCTGAACTGCACTCTTTAACGAACACATAATATAAGAATTTAATTTTGAATACCAAAAAAATGCCATTATGCTATAATATTTATCATTATTAACACGTGTTTTTTTTATTTCAACTGTAGCGAACCAATCTCGAAACTAATATCGAGCAGGCGATGGAGGGGGGGGGGGGCGTCCTCCGAACAAAAGCCTACCAACATTGGTCTTGTTTGATAACTACTGTCACCATGTACGTGTGAAACGATTAAGTACTAATTACGCTAGCGCATTGATAATTGGAAAGTTTGAATTTAGAGCAAGTGAGCAAGCACTTGCGTGGAGATGGAGCGGAAAAACTACCCTCCAGGTATAAGGCAGCACTCTATTCATATACTGAACTGCAGGGGAGTTCGAATCCTGGTCCACTGGATGGCTGCCACCTTCTTTGGACAGTTTGGGGGCTACAGCTCAAAGAATTATATTTGGCATAGATTTGGTAACAACATAATTACTTTTATTTTGAAACAATAAAAATTACTCTAAGGGGCTAAGGACAAGGAAGTGAACCCCGCATTTGCATGGAGAGCGAGACCGGGAAGCCAATTTTTGTTTTATTTATTTTAGCCCCCACGTCTTCCTTCTGTCTGTTTCAAACCCTCACATGGCATGTCAAGTATTTTCTTGTTCAGGGTTCGATTCTAGGGTGGGTAGACCGAAGGTGGTTTTCCGCACACTTCATGAAAATGTGGGTACATTGCCTATTAATGCGGATAACTCGCACGTTTTGCCAGAAAGGGTACGTGTCATTCACATAGTTATGGCACGGGATGTCGTGGGTTCGAATCTCGCTTGGGTGAATTAGAGTGGTTTTCTATTCTTCCTCACTCCACGTAAGCACTGGAACATTTCTACCTTTCTCCCTCCGGTCCATGATGGATACCTACACCCACGCATGTCGAGGGACGATTCCAAACAACCAATTTTAGTAGTCTTTTGTGGTGGGGGATAGCGGCCCCTAACTGAGGATTCCGAGGCCCATGATTGTGCATAATTAGAACTGTGTCAATGCTCTATAGTTGTGAAAAAACCCACTACCACATAAGGGGGTTGCAACATTGCGATGACTAGTTGCGACATCACCGGGAAATAACCCATTGCCGAGGGGGGAGGATTTCCAGAGTCAATGACCTAGCGCACAGTTTCAAGGTCACGATCTATTCTTGTATTGTCGTCCCGCCAAACTGGCGCCAGGGAAAACCCATTGTGCCATCATTCAAGGGCACGATCTATTCTTGTCTTGTCGACCTACCAAACTGGCGCCACGTATTAGTCACCGGGAAAAAACCCATTACCACATAAGGGGTTGCAACACCTGGAAAACCCATTAATACATAAGGGGTTGCGACACATACCTCTAAGGAGGGGAAGTGAAAGGGGTCTCAAGACAGGGGAACCATTTATCACACTTTACCCCAAACTTTCGTCAGGAGAGGTTCGTGCTGTTTGTACCGGGCAGTCCAACAGAGTCATGTGACAGGGAACCATTGTTCATTCTACACCCCGCTGCCATCAGAAGAGCTTTGTGCTCCGTAACGGGGAGGAACGCCCGACGCCGTGACCTTATGCCAATAAAAAACTCCAACACCCTAATGAATGAATAAAATCCCTTTAATTTCAAATAAAAAAGAAATATTCATACATAGAAATCTATGAGTATACATAAATAAATAATAAAACAAGAAAATACAAGTACCAACATGTTTAGAACAAGAACCAACATGTCTGGAACACGGAAAACGAGGTCAGGAGGAGGGGTAAAGGAGGGGGGAAACCAACAGCCAATCAGAGAGCGAGGGGCGTGATCACGTGACCAATTTCAGCCAATAGAAAAGTGGGCTGGTAGGGCAATCGAGCTAATATTAATGATAATTAATTATATTAATTGATATATTAATATTAATGGATAAACCAGTATATTTTTATTGTTATTGCAAACAGTTTCACTGTTTGGATGGCGTTTGCTAAACTAACTACATTTGGTTTAAGGTAAGGTGGCAAGTTCACACACATACACACTTAAACAAAGACATTTAAATTATTATGATAAGCCAAACTTATATTCACATGTATCCATTCCTTAATAACTTTCATTCTGCGTCATATAGCGAATAAAATTAGTGATTGTGAATTATTAAATATTTTGTGATAGCACAGACACATCCATATTTAATAAATATTATTATTACTACCCATACAATAATTTAAATACATTAATGAGATAAGAATAATGAAAGTATTTGAGGGGTAAGTGTACCCGCATTTGTAAGGAGGAAGAGTTGGAAATATCCCTAGTTTAATAGGGCAGTGTTCAAACTCCAATCTTCTCAACCAACCATACCAGACAAGTTCCGCTTAGTTACTTGTACAGCTCACAAGACCTAAATAATAGTGGTGATTGTCATTTTTTTTTAAACTTTGTTGTTTCTGTTGTATGCTATAAATGATTTAAATAAACAAATTTAATCGCCTGGTGTTTGTCAATAAAATAACTAGTAAGAAAATTGTTTTTTTTAATCCCTAGAACATGTTGTTTGGAAATCCTTGGAGAATCAAAGACAGGCAGGAGAGGGCTATATACATGTGTCAACATTGCCAGAATGAAATATTAAATATCTCAGAGTAGTAAACTTTAAGATTTATTGATAACACATGTGTAGTTAATATTGCTTTGGCAACAAACAAAAAATTGGGCTGTAGAATATGAGTAGAAAGGAGGAACAAGGGGTGTAGTATACTATTAATTTTATCATTTCGACCAGTTCCACTGCTTAGATAATGGTTTATAGCTTTAACTAATATGGGCCTAACGTAGTTGTATTTATAGGATAGGAACGGGGTGTTTGGGTGTAGACGTTATAACACAAACATAAAAGTTAAAAATATTTATTTACAATCATAATCTACAAAATTAACAGTTTAATTTTGATTGTGTGTACTTGTATTAATTCAATGTCACTCTGCGAGAACTTACATTTATTCATAAGTAATGTTGAATACAATTATGAGGATCATGAATTTAATTTAAATATCATACGAAATGATCACGGTGGCTACATTTTGATAAAATAATGTATAACTTTTACATAAGTTTTTAAGTTAAATATCTAGGAAAAATCACGGCGTCTATATAACTTTTACATAAATTCATAATTTGTAACACTTTAAATATCTAGAGAAGTGTGTGTTTATTAATTCCCTTAATACAATTAAAATATAAATGAACCGATTTTATATTTCCGTCAAACATTAATATATTTCTATAAAATTTGATAACTGTCTCAAATTAGGGTTTTGTAATGACGCAGGGACTATAAAGTTGTTTATTTAACAAGTTTACTAACAAAATAATAGAAAATTAAATGAACAGATTCTATATTTCCTACAAACCGTTAAAAGTATTAAAATATTGAGTTAATATCACACATAAGAATATATTGACATTATAGACCCCCAAAGATTTTCTATCTCTAATATACTACCTTCTCACCACATGTAATTCTTATTTAATTTTGACATTAATAATTTAATACGGTATCAATTAACTTTTCAACTAGATGTAAATCTGTTCTAGCAATACATCAAGTTGTTAACACATTAATTGTATACTATTATCTATGTTTTGTTTTACATGTATTCAAATATTTGTCTGTTACACCTTCATTACACTTTAGGACGTGTTACCTGTCAGCTTAATCATTCAACTATGTCAAATAAATATATTTACAACTTTCATATCCTTTAACGTCCAACTATGCAAAATAAGACTTTATATAAATCTATGTAATTGAAAGCATTTAACTCGAAGCTTTAAGCCCATTTATCTTATATTTGTTTGATTATTCAATTTTACATATTATGGTGTATTAAAGTGTTATGAGCTTTTAAATTATAATATTTTAGAATATTCTTCTTGTCAGTGCATGTGTTTCTTATCAAATTATAATCATTCAACTATGTCAAATAAAATTTCGTATAAAACTAAGTAATTGAAAACATTTACTCCTTTTGCAATTATCTAATAATATAGCATCAATATTTAATATTTTAAATATATTTATGTGTGTGTGTGTGTGTTTTGCTTACCGTACATCTTTTCGAATTTAAGTTTGTTACACCCTCATGACACTTGTTCTCAATATATTCACAGCTAATCCCACAATTATGTTATTATTAAATTTATATAAGATATTTTGTCATAATTTCCAGGGGGATGCATTATACCCCCATTCAGACTCATATTTATGGGGGGCGGGGGTCTTGTTGCCACCACTGGTAGAGGGGCATTGCACCCCTGTTAAAGGCCATGTTGGGGGATGGGGTTGCTGAACCACCATTCGGAAGCCACTCAGCTTAGCTACATCGGATCTCGTGCTGGTCATCCGGATGGGACTTTTTCCAATGGAACCCTTATTGCAACATTTGCAGTGGTATATAAGTCATTCACGAGCTAAGTTTACCTGGATGACAGCTCGAAATGTTACTAGAAGTAATCCCTAATAAATCACTACGCCAACAGCTGACATCTATCACTTTGGATGACTGTAATGAAAACAGATGGTAATATATTAATGTGATAGTTAACCACAATAATTTAGGCCAATATTATTTATATATTTATTTGAGGTCGGACACAAAGTTTATTTATAATTTTATTCTCCTTAAAAAATATTAACACCACTTTCACAAAAACTTCTAACGAACATAGCTTCAAAATTGTGACTGACGAATCTAAATCATATGATTGAACATAACGGTAAACAAGTTTTTTACAATAATGCAGACACGCTGTTGATGAAAATATTTTATTCAGTTAAATATTTCAAAATACGATAAAATAATCATAAAATCATTTATTGTATGTAAAAAATGACAACAATTTTCTCTTTTCCAAGTAAATACGATGTCTGTATAAAAAGTTATTGATGTGTGCACTATATTACACAAAATCAATAACTTTCCAAAACGAAAAATAAGTACTTTTAATTATGTTTAAAATATTGTTTCGAGTTGGATAAAAAGAAATTATTTAACAAAATGAAATAGTATGAGAAAACTTAAGTTTACGTTATTTTAAATCTAATATATAACCGGTATTTAAAGATCTTTACATTTATAGCAAAACTGTGATCTTTTACAAGTGTTGGCAACCCAAAACCTAAAGATATGATTTTCGAACTATCATCCAGGTAAAAACCTATCTTAAATGGAATATACGTGTCTTATGGTCTTCACAATGTGACGTGATGATGTGTTCGTAGGGGGACTTCCATGCGAAGGGTGACGGCTGAGTCTTACTATGCATTCCGCCTCTCTGGCAAAAGGGGATTTGGCCTTTGCCAACTCAACTCGTAGATGAACTATTTCATCGATTTTTATAGACAAATGAAACACATATATAAATTATATTAATCATTGTAGCTCACCCTTGAACATTATCGACAATAGTTCCCCTTAACTCAATTTAAAGGCCATTTTCAATATCGCTTACAAATGTCCTCTCAGATACAGCAATTAATAAACAAGTATGCAACAGAAAATTATTAAGATGGGCAAAACATATATGGTCAAGTGACTGTTGCAGATCACAAGATTGACGTAATCGCAAATATGGTTATTTTTCCTGTAACCCGGTTACAAACACTTAGAACAAAACGAAATTGTTTGGCTCACCACTCCAGCCCCAGTTAACCTCGTCTCGGCCACGCTTCACTCCGATCAACTCCACAAATAAGTCCCGGCACTATTACCATCAAACTGACTCGAGAAGCCTGGCTTCATCCCTCAACGCACCCAAGAAAAAAGACGGACGATATGCGCAGCTCGGGTGCGCGTCACCGACACTGTTCAAAAACTATCAGAATATTGTTGAGCGCGCCATTTGAAATAAGCATAGATTATTGGAGTATGTTCTGGAAGGCTGCTAACCCAAACCCCTCTCCCTCTCCTTTGGTTCCACGCCATGAGAGCACATTGCTTCACTATGTCTGGTATATATAGGGCATCATGCTGTAATGCCGGTACACATTACTCTGCAATCTCTAGTTGAGGCACTTTTTGCTAAAATAGGTTTATGTCGATACTATCAAAGTTTCATTTGGCTTTAATAATTCAAACTTACTGTTCAGGATTTCATATTTAAAGACTTATTAATTTACTGTAGGTGGTCTCCTTTAAATATCATGCAGGTCATGGTTTTTTTTTTTTTTACACGGTTTGACTGAATGATTTATTTAACGTCACTTTGTGATCTAATGAAAGAACTCTTTTATTTATTATATGTACTTTCTGCTTCTTCCTCTTCACGGATGGTTTCATACCTTGAAGCGCCGCCATCTTAGGTCCTTTATTGACTCTTGCGGTGTTATACTTTGCTCTGCCGATTATGTACATTTAAATGGTTATATCTCTTGTTGCTTATTGTAAATTAATTTATTAGTGTTACTATTTGCAAGATTATATGATGTTAGTTAAGTGTAGGGCCCCGAGTCGGCATATTTTCTCACTAAAATGGGTTTTATATTTAACATAAATGCAGCTAGTTGTGGAATTTATTTCTAAATTGAATTATTGTTGTTTGTTTATATTACGCCTAATTACGGCCGGAGAGATATATGTTGTTAAGAACTCTTTGTTCACTGTTTGAGAACCGCCGGTGGTGGCGTGTAAAAACCTTTAACATAACTAGTGCTTTTGGCTATCCTTTATTATTACTTTTATAGGATGTGTAAGGAGTTCAATCTAACTTCTGATTGTAAGATTTGTTTTATGTCGCCGTTTAATAACATGGGAAGGAGTCCCACATGTTCCATAAATTATGGTTCAATTATTGTTATTTACAAATCCTGTGCCTAACGTTATTCATGTTTCACTCCCTCTTAGAGCTTTTCTTGTAATGTTTTCTTTGAATAAAATAAACTCTATTTTGACCATTCTGTATATTATTATTGGTTGATAATAAGGGGGTGGGTTACATTCCTCTCAAAATCTATCTATAGCTGTCCCAACACCGCGCTTTACTACCTGACTGGGCTATACGCTTATGGGTTAGGGTTGAGGAAGGTTGAATTTAAAAGATGTGCACTCGCATTAGTATGGAGGTAGAGAGAACAAACCACCCTTATGTCACCCAAATGGGTTTGAACTATAACCTCCCCCAGCAGACGTGATTGTTAGACCACTCGGCTACTGAGGTAAACCAGATTGTTTATAGATTAATAATCCCCTCACTTATTATCCAGAGTGGGGGGGATGGGCTTGAGGCACTACGGAGTACAAACTTTTTACTTATTTTGACACAAAGAGTAAAAGTAATTTCATGTATACATGCTCGATATTTGTC
This sequence comes from Timema shepardi, assembly GCA_902151425.1. Lineage (NCBI taxonomy): Eukaryota > Metazoa > Arthropoda > Insecta > Phasmatodea > Timematidae > Timema > Timema shepardi. Next base: position 120,250 of record CABFVX010000921.1, read on the forward strand.
ACCTACGTATTCCCAGGACGCAAACTAATATCTTTCTGACTTACAATCGGTAACGCGTGCCATTCCTACCAACCTAATTCTACACATCATGAGGTGGCTACAGCAAGGAAAATATTAGTGTGGTTTCTCACTCTCCTTCAACACTGCTGTCTCTTAAGTCATGTGTTGGTGCGGAAACCCTTAGGTAGGCTTTCCTCGCAACATCTGTTCAAGTTATTTTTAAGATAACCAAAACATCAAACAATTCCCATCAACTCTTCAGGGCCATAAGTTTTCTATTGTAATGTCAAACACTTCCAGGATACCCATTTAACCCAACATCTTGGTTTAGTTTAGTTGGTAGCGTGTCTGTCAACTGAGCCAAGGGTTTCCTTCAAATCTCGAGTGAGGGAACAAGCTTGGTTTTCCACTCTACCACCACGCAAGTGAGTGTTAATTTACTCTAAATTCAACCTTTCCAATTCCTAATACATTGGCGTACAGCCCGAACGGGTAGTAAACTGCGGTGATAAATAATAATAATAATAATAATTATTATTATTATTAAAAATTATCGAGTTTATATCATATGTGTTCCAAATCAGCAGATAATAGTTATAGGAAGTTCGGGGGTTTGATCTACCGCAAGTTATTTTTGGGTAAATTTTCATAATTCCAACTCTGAAAAATTGATATACATTTCCCTTAGTAAATCTAATTTATTCAGCCTTACTTCCTTCTTGTTATAAATATTATACATGTAGGCTCTGTGAATATTGTAATATTCAGGGTAAGCTAAACAAATACACGCCATAGTATCCAATTTAAAGGATATATTATAGTTTCCTTCATGGGTGTTGGGCGTATTTAGGGAGGCTTTCCAATCTTACTTTGTACTATTGTAGGTACACTTTCTCTATTTTTGGCTTGAGACCGTTAGAATATTTCTGAATATAAAACTGTTTTTTGTCTGACATATTTATTAAATTAATTTTGCTATCATCTCCCAACGAAACATGACCATAGCGTTGACTGATTGTTTTAAAGGCCCCCATAAATTGTATTGGCGACTACATATCATTATGTCAACAAAATATAGTTAAGACCATATTTAAATTATATTTTAAAATAAAACTTGTCATATGTCATTTCTATTAACTCATAATAAGCAAAAATAACACTTTATAAGTGAAGTAAATTACATACTCTTCCAACAGGCAAACTAATGTGTCACGTGTAGGTTGCTACTCCTTCCCAGTATTTGAATATCCTGGCATTTACAACCAGGCCTGTATTCTACCATCACAACAGTTACAATTAAAAAATGGAGTTTGATCTTGTGCGTGAATTTGCTATTTAAACTTCAAAATTAATTCCTTTTTTATACTTTCTTCGTGGGTATCAACAATAAAACAGATAGTGTCGAACTAAAAATATATATGTCTTACCTTTATAGTTGATTGTAGATGCCATTTTTTTCTCTCATAGTGACGTTGAATTAATACACACACACGTTCAGTAAATTTAATTCCTTTGTCCGATAGTATTTATACCCTTGCAGGTGATTAATACAACCAATGTGGTGTGTCCTGCTATTGGTTGTCTAATAGTCTCTGCCTTAAAATCAGTATTCTATCAAAAGTGAATGTTACGGATCACGGACTTGACGTATGAATATATTTTTTTTGTAGAAAGAACAGAACTATAGTATTATTATTATGTTAAGAAGAGCAGACAACATTGATCATCTGCAGATCACATGAGTCCTCTACCAGTGGTCAGTATCTCAATGACCTGAAGTATGTATATAATTAATTTGTTCGGTACCATTTCTATTACCTCAAAATCAGCAAAGATAACATTTTATTAGTGAGTTAATTTGGATACACTTCCAACAAGCTAACTAACTTGTCGATATTTGAGGTAGATATTATTACTTAATGGGTCAGTTAGACAGAAAACATATGAATACAGTATCAAATAGAAGCTAATAGCCGCTATTCGCGTGGTTTAGTAGATGCAATTTCAGAGGGTGAGCACGCTCAGACTACCCCAAACATATGTAAGCTATGTTTCAGCTTACAGGTTTTAATTCATTTATTTATATGATATATAAGATAGGCCATATGATTAATCAATATATTTTATATCTGAACATTTCTCATGTGTTTTATAAAACTGCCCCCCCCCCCCATTTTTATTTTCAGTTCAATTGTTCCACTAGTAAATTANCCCCCCCCCCCCCCATTTTTAGTTTCAGTTCAATTGTTCAACTAGTAAATTAAACTGACTATGAATGCGTTTTATAAAACTTTTTGTTTACCTGCATCGATGATAGCATAGTTTAAGGCATCACTATCATGTTATACTGTACCACCCCACTCTCACTATATTTAGTTACGGTCACAATAGACTAAAAAAAGAGGAAGGTGATAACTAATTACATGAAAAAGTAAAACATTTACGGGTTAATGAAATATTTGAATTTTATTCAAAGTAACAAAAAGTGTTAAAAGTCCAAGTTTCATGGCCTTACATATCTTACTGAAGTGTGTTGAAAAACAAATAAATCTTAGCAATTTATTACATGCGCAGTTCGTTTCAAAATTTTAAGGAATATAGTTGTATAATATAAACTTGTCTATAAGATACCAATGAAATAAACAAAATAGTTGCTATTGCTTAAAGACATTTTTCTAAATGATATACAAGCTTCTAATTCAGCACAGTGGATTAAGATCAAATAAAATCAAAAAGATCAAAAGTTTAAATTACAAAATTTTTACAAAAATTGAAAAGAGCTTAATGAGCCTCTCTTAAATGGTTCACAACGCGTCATATTCACACCAGTGAATACAGACAAAACAGTTTTAAATTCATGGAATAAATTTCAATTTCAATATAGAACCAGATATTTACGTTAAAGCACAAAGTTTTGACTTCCCGACTAAACTCAAACCTTCGCGGTACAATTACCCTCGTCACCTTTAAAGAATTAAACAAAATTCCCACATTTAAATATTTAATATTAAAATAGAAAAAGTTACCTTTCAAAACTTGTAATTTTGCCTAAATGAATCAGCGAATATTAAAGACAATACCATATTAAACTATAAAAATAAGTTACTTTAACATTAACTTCAAAGCAAAGAGGTCTTCAAAATAACTAACAAAAGAAACATTATCAATCTAAAGAATTTAAATTACTGTTAACCAAAAAAGCAAAAATGTTACCTAATTATTGCAAAAATGCTATCTAAATATTGCAAAACATAAAAAGAACAAAAAATGTGGCTATCTCTTTAAACCAAGAAAATATAAAGATACTAACGCCCAGGCGGCAACAGGAAACATTAAGTGCTCCATAACATAATTTACGTTTAAAATTAAAGTTTTTAGCCAAACATTACACCGACAGATTTCTATAACAAACTAACCCAAAGTATTTTAAGAAATTCAAACCCATTGCAGCCATTTATATTTTATAGATTCAAACAAAGATTTTACTACAAGCCATTCTGGCTAGATAACGTCCTTGTCCTGAACAGGACTTCTGGTGGAAGTGGCGATTGTAAACGACAATGAGATTGTCTGTGGTCCCTCGTTATATAGGTCTAGTTGCAGGGTGGGAAGGTGGGAGTTCTCCATTGTAATCACGTCACTCGCTAACTTCTGGTGGAAAGGCTCCGTTGTATTCGTCATGTAGGTCGGGTTCTTGTTGTCTTGATCATCTGCCGCTGCATTCGACTAGTTCCCAAAACATGAACTCCAAGACACAAGATGAGAAGAGCTATGTTTGTTTGGTCACCTACGCCAATCCAGGTGTCCAAAAATATTAGTGGTCTTCTAATAGTACAGTACTGGCCAGTCAGATCATTGCTGGCTTTCTCCGCTGGAACATCATGGTGTCGTACAATTGTAGCGTGTTTTGGACTTCTCTTCATTCTACCATTCGTGGTAAGCAGGCTGGACTTAAACGTCAGTCTACACCAGACAGATATATGCGTGAGTAGATACCTATATGTATGACATGATAAAATCGTGATGTTTAATAATGCTGGATGTCTTTGATTATATGATTATTTGGGGTAATATTTCTAAGCTGGCAGGTTCTATTGGTATTTCTATTGCGGGATGTCTATGAATATTAGCTTGTTTCGGGGTGGGTAGTAACATTGTCATATTAGCAGTACGTGCTAATAATACAATACTAGACTGCCGATACCAGGGTGGTTGGCGTTTGCTTCCCGTTCTGGCCTACTGAGATTGATTTTTTCACCCCAAGCAAATGTGGTTACACATTCTACCTGGTCTAATTATATCAAACTAAAAATCTGACCAACCAACAAAACCCTTTTTTGATTTTGTTTATCCTGCATATTTTCTCACATTCTATTGGCTAATAATACATTTTAACTTAGCTTCGTTAATAAATTAGATGTACAGATATCGAGGTTCAAATCCCTTTGGTCACTCCATCATCTAATTCTAGCGGAGGAGGTTTGAATCGACTCCCTAGTGGAAAATTTTCTTAATTAATATATAAGAGTTTAGCCTGAAATGGTGCTTGTAACTCATCTAGTTATGAGGTGTACTGTAACTTTCGCATTTGGCTTGCCTTCTGAGAACGAGGAGAGCGTGGTTTGAACCCCAGCCAGCTGCAATAAGAGTGATTTTTTTCACGCAATCGAGTGTGCACTTCCTAACCCGATCGGATAGTAAGACGCTATGCTAAGCTATGTATGGCTTTCAGACATCAACATTGATCGCTTGCAGCTCACATGACTTGATAATATTTAGCACCGCGTCTTACTACCCGTTTGGGTTATACGCTTTAAGTACTGATTACTCTAATGGATTAGGAATTGGGAAGGTTGAATTAGAGGAAGTGAACCCGCATTTGCGTGGAGAGAGAGAGTGGAAAACCATTTAGGAACACACACCCCGGCCCCCAGTTCACCCGATCGAGATTCGAACCTCGATCTCCCCGTCCTCAGCAGTCGAGCTCAACACGACAAGGGCGTCAGCCAACTACGCCACTGAGGCGGGTAACACATGACTTGACGTATGAGTCCTTTACTGGCTGTCGATATCTCATTGACTTGACATATGAATATATTTAATCTGTTTGGTAGAAAGAACAAATACAAATTATTATTTTTTTTGCAATCAAAATTGACGTAGGAAGAACACGGAACAGATATAAATAATGGTTCTGGTAGTAAGAACCGTTTAAAATACAAACTTTATGGTCAGATCACGGACTTGACCTATGAATGGAATTTATGTAAGATGTTTGTTAGGAAGAACAGAACTATAGTATTATTCTGCTAGGAAGAGCAGACATATCATCTGCAGATCACATGAGTCCTTTACCGGTGGTCAGTATCTCACTGACTTGACGTATGAATATATTTAAATTGCTTGGTAGAAAGAACAGAACTATAGTATGGTTCTGTTAGGAAGATCAGACAACATTGATAATCTGCATATCACATGAGTCCTTTACCAGGGGGAAGTATCTCATTGACTTGACGTATGAATATATTTAATTTGTTTGGTTGAAAGAACAAACACAAATTTATATTTTTTGCTAACAACAATGCCGTAGGAAGAACAGTTTAAAAATACAAACTTTCTGCCCCGTATCTATCAGATCACGGACTTGCCGTATACATATTAAGTTGTTTGGTAGGAAGAACTGTTTAGAATCGGTAGGAGGAACAGATTAGAATATTCACACATGACTCTTGAAGTAATTGTGCTTTTTGGGCAAAACCCTACTATAGGATTCATTTACCGTAGATAAGAATCGAATCGTTAGTGATAGAATGTTAAGAAATACTTAGCGCAGCACACTTGGCGTAATAATTAGGAAACTGACCAGAATTTTCCTGATTGAACATGATCAGCAAGTAATGAATACCCTGGGGTCCTGGGAAATTAACCGTAAATGCTCTCTTCGATAGTTTCTTCACTTATTAGTTATCAGGCTTCGAATTGACAACATTATACATTGCGCCGATGGGCACACATTAAAATCAGGAACAAGGGTACGGGGAATAAATTAGCCTTACCACCCAGGCCGAGTAATGACAAAGCCCCCCAGGGGAGTAACTCGCAGAGCCGTACTGAACTAGTGCCAGCCGGTATGTTTAGTCACCAAGTGGGGCCCCAGATGTGGACAGACATCACTCTATGTTTGACATTCGTCGAGAGAGGATGCTTCTCGACACGTCGTGGGAGGAGTTCCCAAGACTGTACGCTCTCCCCCCCCCCCCCCACACCACCCCCT
>CABFVX010000921.1:127067-149910 GCA_902151425.1 Timema shepardi
TTTTTTTTTTGCACACAAGAAACAACTTTGGAGTTAAAGTATCTTATCAAATAAAATAAACGAAGTGTACAGTAAAGTCCTGACTATACGACCTAAACAGAACCGCCAGGTAGTCGAATAACAGAAATGTCGGTTAGTACAGAAACAAGATGGGGGGAGCGAAAACAAACATTCAAAATTAAATACAAAATAAATAGACGTACAGATTATCATACAGTCCGGTATAAATAATACAATAAATGAAATAACTATTATTTTATACATGTTAAACAAAAAAAAAGATTTTAAATTAATTTGTTTAGAACCACGTTTTACTACCCATTAGGGTTATACGGCTATACATTAATTACAATAATGTGATATGGATAAGGAAGGTGAATTTAAAGGAAGTGCATCCGCATTTGCGTGAAGAGAGAGAGAGCGAGAGAGAATGGAAAAACATTTTGATAAAATCACATTCAGTGTACATGACCGGGATCGAACCCCGATCTCCCCGTCTTCGGCAGTTTAGCCTCACACGAGAGTGGCGTGATAGACCATGCGGTCACCAAAGTGGGTTTTAAATTAATTAAATGCAAGTTTTTTGATATAATATGTCGGATTACCGAAGGTAGGGTAATCGGGAATTTACTGTATTCTAAAATGTAATCAACGCAAGCCCAAAATGTATTGGACTGCCATTATCTTTTGACGAAAGATAAATATTGTTGCAAATTATTATTCTAAACACTTCAATCAATAAATTGATAGAGTACTTCAGGGAGTATACTTGAAAAAAGCAGTAGACTCATGAAAAACTAAAATACCATCTACCTCTAGCACCTAGATTAGATTTAAAATCAAGAAAACTTTTAAAAAATCCCCTCGTACTAATATTTTACTTTGGAGTAGATCCTTTCGAGAGGTTGAATTGGTTTGTCTAGTTCAGTTGAAAAAATTGTTCAGTTCGAACTATTCGTTTGCCTTTAACATAAATGGTTGGTTGTTGCAGAGATTTGAAGATGGAAAACGTTCTTCTGGACGCTGCCAAGGAACGCGTTAAGATCGTAGGTAAGTGAACGGACATATCTTTAAGGAGGCTATCTCGGTAGCTGATATATGGCCAATCAGATGTGACTTTTAGATAAAATATTGACAAAACCTTTAACAGTACACGAGTTTGTTGTTTACTGCAATGAACACAAAACTATCTTCTATGACCCCTATATATATATATAGTTTAAAAGTTGACTTGTAGCTACAATAGGAGCGTAGAATGGATATTTGTCATATAATCCAATTTTCATGGGAATGGCCTTATTTGACAGCTGAAAAAGTTTCTATATCTACTTTGATGCATCCATACGTTAAGTCACGGGATATACAGCTGTCATTTTTGATAGATATTATCAATAACTATAAAATAACACTGATTCTAGAGTAAAATTTTATCAATAGTGAACGAAAAGAAAACATGTTTACACTTTCTAAATGGTCTTTTTTTTCTGAAAATTGGATTGTTCTTATAGTTAAAAAATAATTTTCCTTTTGAAGAAATAATTCCACACGTTTCGGTGGTAAAGTGGTCTAAGGCACCACTTTCACAATAGACTGGACTGCCGCTATCAGGAATATCGGGGTTCAAATCCTGGTCAGATGTGCTAAGGGTGTCTGTTTTCAAAATGTTTTTTCCACTCTCCTTCCACGCAAATGTGGGTATACTTAATCTAAAGTCAACCTTCCTCATCCTTAACACATGTAGTGTAATTAGTATATATGCGTAAAGCCCGAACGGGTGGTGTGGCACGATGCTTGATAAAAACGTAAAAAAAAATCTCTTCTTGTTCTAGATTTTGGTCTGAGCAACTTGTGGGACTCCAAGAGTCTGCTCCAGACCCAATGTGGCTCCCCGGAGTATGCGGCCCCGGAACTGTTCGTTGCCGGACAGAAATATGGCCCGGAAGTTGATATGTGGAGTTTGTAAGACATGTTCACTTCTGATTCTAATAGATGATGCCATCTGTTAGAAAATATTTAAACCTTTCTAATGCAATTTAGGTTATGGTTAAAAGAGGGCTTTGTCATATTTAAATTAATAAAAAGATAGTATTTTCTGGGGTCCTTACGGAGTTTAATATGTAAAAGTTGTTCTGGAAGATAACTGTGATGTGACTTTACCCCTATTTCCCTTGTAGCCTTCATTTACTTTGACATAGACCAGGACAGGAAATGTAACCCACGGGCGTCGTTAACTGGGTGGGGCAACACGACCCCCCTCCCAAACCCCCATAAATGTTTTGTTCATATGGAGCACTCTAAGTATTATATAAGAAAAAGCGCAGTGTTATTAACAAGAAAAGTGAAAATTCACGTTCAGTTCTTGGTTGATTTCGGCTGCTTCAAGGTCTGTTGCAAATATTAATTGCAATCAATCGCCATTCTTGTCAGAAATTTCATGTTGATGACGGTGCCTGTTGCCTACTCATGACGTCACGGCAAGTCAAAATAGTATTTACCTGCTCATTTTATGTAATTTAAGTTTTAATCGGCGGGTTTTAAAGTTACAACAGTGAAACAAAAAATGAGAATTTATGCATCAGACAGGAACCCTTAAAGTCATTTTGCCGAAAAAAATGAGAGTAACTTTTTTTTTATATAAAATTGCTCAATGCTTAGAAATTAAATTTAATCAAAATCGTTTGATCCGATTTTGAAAAAATCAATTTTTTCTCTGTTTGCCCTTCAGTAAATTACCCTTCATTTTAGGGATAGATACCCAATTCCAAAAAACCCTCGGGGCAACCCTATGAAAACTCTAGATACCAAGTTTTAGCCCGATCGGTAAAACAGTTTAGGCTCTACGCTGAAGTTCAGACAAACAGACGGAAATTTCAAAACCACTTTTTCAGATTCGGGTGTGTCATGAAACGTTGAAATTCATCAAAATCTTGAGTTCGATTCTTATGACGATCACAATACTTTCTTTACCTGTGAGGTACCGAGAAAGTAAAAACATACATTTTAAAATAGTTATTCTAAAAATATCCTCTCATTGCCACAATTTTTTTAAACGTAATATTTTTAATTCGTCTATTTGAATTAGTAGGCATCTTTCTGCCATGACGTAGATTAAAAAAACACTTGGAAACATATGTATATCTAAAATAGGAAAAAAAAGAAAGGTAGTTTTGAAAAGCAAGCCAATGTTGTCCAGGAGCCAATACTTGAGTGAGTGGTTATACTCGTCAGCAGAAGAGAGTTTTAATTAGCAGATAAACAAGAGTCCGCAGAGGATGAACTATTCTTTCTATTAACTCCCCTTCTTTTACTGCGCGCATTGACGTCTAAGTGTCAATTTTATGTCAAGTCAAGATACAACCCACTGCTCAAAATAGCTTTGAGTTCATTAAGTAGGCAACGTTGTTAAACAAAATAGTACACAACCGTAGAGTTCTTACATTTGTGTTTACATTTTGTATGTCTTTAGCGGGGTGGTGTTGTTCGGCATGGTGACTGGGAGGCTACCCTTCCTGACTCCCCGGGAGGGCACCGCGACGCTGCAGGACCGTCGGAAACATCTGCTGGGGCAGATAAACGTGGGATTGACCCACCTTCAACGTCGGATCTTGGCCAATATGTCTCCCGGTACGTGCAGTGCCACCAACTTTGGCTCTCAGGCGATAGTTAACGGAATTTAAATGGATTATATTTTTGTTCGGTGGGATACTACTATTTATTTCTAGATATATTATGATACCAGAAATATAAAATATAAATTATGTTTCTAGGATCATAATATGTATAGAGATGAAAACATGGGTTTAGAACTTAAGTGGCGATACTAGCAGCTATGTCCGTAATTATAATATAATATGATTGTATATTTATTTTTTAGCGCCACGTTTTACTACCCATTCTGGTTACGCGCTTATGCACTAACTACACTAATGAATTAGCGATAAGGAAAATTTAATTTAGATTAAATGTACCCGCATTCACGTGGATATAGAGTGGGAAACCATTTGTGAAAATAAACTCGGTACACCCGACTGGGATCGACCCACAATCTCTTTGTCATCGGCAGTCTGGTCTACTGCGAGAGTAGTACCTTAGACCATGCGTTCATCGAAGTGGGTCAATTATATTTTATTTAAAATTAATCGCGCCACTTGATGATTAAGTTTTACACGACTAGGACCAAAGTATTTAGTAGAAGTTTCACACAACTTTAAATATTTTCCTGTTTTTCGGGGTGAAATTTGTTTAGAGGTGGTTTCCCTGATGATTTATTTTTGAAAATCTGATAATATTTTTTGCAACTGATTTAAACTAATTTATTCAAAAAGAATATTTGAGGAGTGTTTTATATTTTAAATTGTGTTAAACACTATTTTAGATGATATATAAATAAATAAAATAAAATATTGCCTTTCTTGAAATACTTCTAATTTTTAAGATTTTGATTTATTCTAACAAATCCCAAATTTATATATTTTTTCATCTATCGTTCATCATACCAAATAACAAAGTAATTTATTTATTAAATATTGGGTGACATTGCGGTCTAGGGGTAAGGTTTCAATCAGACTTCTGTGCTGGGGCTCTGGGGCTCAATCCTTGCTCCTGGCACAAATTTATCTGATTGCCAAACCCTTCCTTCACCTCTGACAAGGCATGTATTAATCACAACTTGTGAATGTGTGGAATGCCAGGCCTCCACCATGGTTCGGATCCCACATTAAACTGTAAGTCCTCCATTTCATCTCACATCACCCTACCATTACACACCATTACACATAAACATAAGTGCGTATAACCTGAACAGGTAGTAAGACGCGGTGCTAATAATAGTAAAAATAAAAAAATAAAAAAATAATAATGTAGTAAATATTTCCTCTCCTGGTGGCAGGTCTAAGAAACTAAATTACGACACCTAGTAACATACCATGAAACCTTACACGCAGTCGTAGAGCAGCGCTTTGGGTGGGTGAATGATTGAACTAAATATCAATGCGCTCTAGTAACTGAGAATAAAACTACGCTAGCATAACAAATTGAGCGCGGTTATTTGATATTTAGTTCTTTCAACTTTATGTTTGAGCTCTTACATATATTATCACTGCGTTCTACTTTTTTACGAAATAAATACTCTATTAGTATTAGTGTTTATTTAATCTTATACAACACAGTTTCTTGATAATATTGCATTATTTTATTTGTTTGAACATCAATATTGCAATTTAGTGTGCTTTGTATGGTAATTTGTGTTAATTATTTGGAAACATGCAAAATAATTTTACATAATTTAAATATTACAGTTTACTTACAGAAACTTTTGGGCTGCTGGTATTTTATTAACTAATATGATTCATTTATTTTACTTGTATATAACTGTGCAATATAAATTGTCATACAAATATTATTTATTTTGTAGCTCTACTATTTACATAATATTTATAACTGCCTTTTATACACTTTCTGTGACACAGGGATTGGTGGTTCCTATCTGATGCACTATTAATTTATTTTTCCTCGTTTTTTCCAGTCAAACTTGACGCAGTTCAATAAATGTCACCAATCACAGTTAAAATTAACACTGCTTACTGTGGCAATGCTCTACGTAATGACACTGAGCGCTTATAGCGATAGCCCTACCTGAAGCCTTCCTTTGTGAAGAGTAAAGATTAGAATGGTTTAAACCTGTCATTATTACACAAGACTGACATGCCGCTGATGGGAAAATTGTGGTTTGAATTCAGGTCAGATGTTCTGAGGATGGGTTTTCCTGAATGGTTTTCCACTCTTCCTTTTTGCAAATGCTGGTTCACTTTGTCTAAATTCAACCTTTACCATTCCTAACCCAATAGAGTAATTAATACTTAAGCATATAACCTGAACGGATAGTAAGACGCAATGCTAAGTACTATTATTATTTTTATAAAAATCTCTATTCGTTACTCGTTTTTCCCCTGAAGTATCTTCCCTGGCCATTCAATCTTATTTGACTAAAGAACTCAATCTTGAATACCTTATCTGTTCAAAATTTAAAATTAAATTTAACTCATATTCCTCCTTCCATATTTCTGCCAAAGAAAATTATTTTCCCGTGATAAACAATGGTGATATTTGGCCGTCTGGCTGTCTCATTGCACCTTACTATGGGAAGTTGCTGTCTGAGCAGATAATCTGTGAGGAGTCCCCCTGTGTGTATACCCCTGTAAAGGCTGCTGTTGCATCTTACCTTGGCTCTCAAGAGGGTTCAATTCGAACCCCACTCGGGACCATCGATGGAGGTCTGGAGGCTACCTCCCAGCCCATCTCTCAGTGAATAATAGTGATATTCTATTATATTATCAAAATGTTGGTGTTCTTCAAACCAAAGCAAGGGAATTATTTACAAATGTTTGTTTGAATGAATTCTCTATTATTTGTTTAGTTGAAACTTGGCTCTCTAGTGAGTTTGTTAATGAAAATTACTTTCCCCCTAATTATAATGTTTATAAAGCCGATAGATTATATGATGATGCTACAATCTCAAGGGGTGGTGGTGTTCTCATTCCTGTTATTGGTTCTATTTCTAGTGTGGTCAGGAGAACTGACCTAGAGAATAATATGGAATGTGTCTGGATTGAAATCCCAACATTTAATCGCCAAAAATTGTTATTTGGGAACGTATATCTTGCTCCCAAAATAACAGTCAAGGCAATTAAGAATTACTTTACATTTCTTGAAGGTGCTTTGGCTAACTATTCGTATTGAATAATACTTTTAGGTGATTTTAACTGCCTCAAAATTGATTGGAAATATCATCATGCTCAAAGAATTTCGCATTTCTACATTAAATTAAAAGCTACTCAACGTCTTGCTTCGACCAACATAATAGGATTAGAACAACTTAATGAAGCTGATAATGACACTAACCTCCTTGACCTTGTTTTTGCTAATTATTCACCTCCCCTTAGTAATTCATAGCTCTCAATCACTAGTGAATATTGATTTAGCACATCCGCCCTTATTGATTTCACTTGATGTATCTATTGCTGATAAAATTAATGACACCTCCACCACATATATTAACTATGCACATGGTGATTACCTTAATCTTTACAATGAACTGGCCACTGCTGATTGGTCTTGTGTTTATTCTATAGCGGATGTTAATTTGGCTGTAGATAATTTTACCAATTTAGTCCAAAGGAAAATCAAAATGCATATTCCCCAAATTACCATTCTTAATTCATCCAAATATCCAAATTGGTTTTCCCTACTCTTAATACTATTTTAGGGGAATAAATAAAAGTTTAAACTAACAAATAATGGTGTATTCTATTCACGTTTTTCTCACTTTTGTAAATTAGTTAAAACTACTTTGATTATAGACAGAGCCAATTGGATGAACTCAATAGAAAATAGTATTAAATGCAAACCCAAGGAAATTTTGGAAATTTGTTAAAAATAATTGTGTGAATAAAGTTTCCCCATCTAACCTAAACATTAGTGGCAAGATTATAGTGGATCTTGTATTAATTGCCAATGAGTTTGGGACCTATTTTTATTCCGTTTATAATTCATCTTATCCTGTCTTACCCTGCGCCGTTATTGAAATTAGTGCTCCCTTGTATCCATGCCCTTGGATGTTGCTAATGCTCTATAAAAAAAATTGAGTTCTTCTAGATGTGCCGGGACAGATGGAATTCCAAGTTTTATTGTTAAAGGCTGTGCCAGCATTTTCAGACCCTTTGTTAGCCTATATCTTTAACATTAGCCTGTAAAATGAAACTTTTCCTCTTAGATGGAAACAATCTATTGTCATACATATTTATAAAAAAGGGGCAAAAACAAATACTTGTAATTATAGACCAATTTCCCTCTTAAACACGTTCTTCAATGTATTTGAGAACATCATACATGAGCATACTTTCCACCACCTTGGTCAGGTTGATGCTATTTATTTTGACCAAAGTAAGACATTTGACTTATGTAAGCATAGTATTATTCTCTCTAAGCTTGGTAATCTCAGCCTTTCTCACTCATATGTAAATTGGTTCAGTAGTTTTTTGCATGAAAGATCATTCACTATTAAAATTGATTCACACACCTCAAATACATATTTAGCACCCTGTGGCATACCTCAAGGTTCCAATTTAGGTCCTTTTCTCTTTAATGTGTTTATTGATGACATTGGTAAATATTTGAACTCATCCAGTTATTTACGCTTTGCGGATGATGTAAAATTATTTTAAAATATCAAATCTATTGCAGATTGTATAGAGTTACAAAATGATGTAAATGGTATTCTACAATGGTCTTTTGAAAATGGAATGTCTATTAATAAATCTAAGACCAAATCTCTATCTTTTACTAGGAAAACTAATCCTTTCTTTTTTAATTTTAAATTGGGCAATGAAAACATAGTTCACAACCTTTATATTAACGATCTTGGTGTCCTGGATAACAAACTTTATTTCCACTATCATATTGACTGTGTAATTTCCTAGTCATTGAAATTATTTGGACTTATTAAATTTATTACGTCATCATTTAAGAAAGTTGACTGTTTCTATGTCTCTACTATGCCCTGTTTAGATCTAAATTAGAATAAGGTAATGTTGCTTGGAATTCCATTACCTTAACTGACACTCTTAGGTTGGAAAACGTTCAAAGAAAATTTGTCACTGCTTTCTATGATAAATTCTTTAGTAACCGGATTTATTATGATTATGACAGAATTCGAAACCTCTTAGAGCTCCAAACTCTCTTCTCGCGTGGACTTTATTGTGATGCCCTTTTTGGTTTTTAATATTTTCAATAGAAAAATTTATTGCAAATTTGCCCTTGATCATGTAGGCGTTCATATTCCTTCTCGGGCTTCTCGTAATTCAAAATTATTTTTTCTCAATAGCTCTTCTAAGGTGAGCCCTATAGGTCGTTGTGTACATAGTGCCAATTCTAGATATGTCGAATTCAACTTATTTCATAAAAGAAAAGCTGAACTCGGAGAGTTATTTAAGGAAATCCCATGTCAATAATTTATCTTGTAGAGATTTTGCCTATAATATTTAAATTTACAATATTTTGATTAATTTTTTGCATATTGTTACTGCTTTTAACCATGGTTTAGTTATTTATTATTATTGCTATGATTTATTCTTATCATTATTAATTACTTTTTTTTAGTAATTAGGCCTATTTATCATTATATAACATTATTTAGCCATTTTTGTTTATCTTATTTTCCCATGTAAATATATGTATTTGTATGGTACTTATGTACTTTTCAATGCTGGCTTGTTAAAGTTCTTACAACTGTTGACCAGCACTGTAATAAAGTAAATTGAAATTATTATTATTTTGCTTGCCCACGGTCTGCAATGCTCTATCGATAGTATTATGATTGAGTGTCTCAGTGATAATGAGCGAACGCGAACACACCCGAAATAGTATTCTCTCCCTTGTCTACTAGAGTAATCATTTGCTGGTTCAAGGTAAATGTGTATAAAAACCAAATAATGTCCTTTATTTAGGCCTATAAAGCAAAAATAATTTATAAAATAACTTAAACATATTCATTTTATTATTTAGTTATGTAAAATATAATATGTATTTGTCTTTTTTTATACATATAATTTTAGGCTATATATATTTTATGACCCGGAGAGCTTCAAAAAATGGTATGGCGGGCAATGAGTTGAAGACCCCTTGTCTAGGGCATCACTTCTCGCAATAGACTGGACTATCTATGACGAGGAGATTGGAGTTACAATCCCACTCATTTATACTGAGGGGGGTTTTAAATTTTAACCAAATGTTTTTCCACTCTCCATTCACAAAAATGCGGGTAAAGGGGCCTACAAAAATAACCCAAACGAGTATTGAGACGGTCAACATAAACGTAACCTCTGTACTGTGATTTGTTGCAGAGTTTCGCAACCTAGTGAATCGACTTCTGACTCCAGCCGTTGAAAAGAGGCTGACTCTCAACGAGCTCCTGTTACATCCCTGGGTGACAGTCCGAAAGTGTAGAGCTCCTCCAGGGGGAGAGAAGCCGCGTCTGGATGAGGATCATCACAACGGGGTGAGCACGTCTGAGGTCTGGTTGTTGGACTAGTCTGAAGTCTGGCTGTTGGACTAGCGGTAGAGTTGAGAGAAGATGGGTTGCTACATTTCAGCTTTCATATATTCGTATGCCAAGTCATGTGATCTACAACTGTTGCTAATCATTATTAGGGGTGTGTGAAAATTCAAAATGTTGAAGCTAAAGCTGAAATCTGCTTCGCTTCGACTTCCACACACCCACAATAGCCTTCGCATCTTTGAAAAAATTTGAAGTGGAAGAAAACTTAGATAGCCTACACTATGAACAGATTTGAAATATCTACTAAATATGACATATTTCAATACTGATAAATTATTTTTATAACAGCTAATAAACAGTATTTTTACAGCGACTAGTGATTAAATTACATCTATAATGTAATCAGAGGTAAATTCAAATATGTCATCATAAAAAATATAGGGTGCTTATTTTTTTTCCCTAAACCTTTATCATTACCAAGATGCACTTTATGGATAATACAAAAATTAAAAGTAGTGCTTTGTAATGATAACAAAAAATGTAATCTTCAGCTTCGACTTTGCTTTGCATGTTTCAAGCTTTGTCTCACATTTTTAAAACTTCACTTTGACCTCCTCTTGCACATTTTAAACTTTTTTTTTGCATGCTTCGAGATTTTCTTTGCATGTTTCAAGCTCAGCTTTGCTTCACATGTTTCAAGTTTTGATTTGCTTTGCACACTTTAAGCTTTGCTTCACATGTTTCAAAGTTTGCTTTGCACACTTCAAGATTAGCTTTGCATGTTTCAAGCTTTGCTTTGAATTTTAAATGTGACTTACACCCCACCTCTTCACGCCCCCCCTCCCCCCCATCAATATATATGCTATAAATGTTGACTGCGAAAAAATATTTGTATTTTCTACCTTGAAGCTCCTTTCAACCAGAATCCTACTGTAGTCATGATAACAGACATAAAGTAAGTTGTCTGCATGTCAGATCATGGCGAGGCTGGTGTCCACATTCAACATGGTGGAGACTGAGGTGCGGAGGCAGCTATCGGTTTCCTCCAACGGAGACCTTAGAGGGGCGTACAACATTTTACAACATCTCAAACAAGAGGACATTTCCAGCCGTGGCACGTTGACCTCGGGGACGAGGGGTGCCTCAGCCCCCATAAACAGGCGTCCAGCTGCCTCCAGGTCTCTTTCCATCAACAGGTACGCTATGGCCGACTAATAGACCATGAAACAAACTGCTTAGGTAGTCTAGATATTGACAATTAAACCACAGATGTTTTGTATTTAGGTTAAATATTGACAAAACCTTTTACTGTACACGAGTTTGATGTCTGTTGTTTACTGGAGTGAGCACAAAGCTATTTCTTATTACTCTATACATACTACTATACATACTAACTTGTAAACATAGTTTAAAAGACATTTTTCTCTCTTAAAAGTACAAACATCTACATAATCCTGTTGATCATTAAGAGGGAAATGCCTGGGAAACAAAAGGTAACTGATATAGGAGCGTAGAATAGATCTTTGTGGATAGAATGTAATTTAATACATTATAAATTGTATTGTCATTTGTATTTTCCTCCTCCCCTGTTTGTTCTTATACTGCTGAACAGCTCTACCAAGGAATGTTATAAACCCATTTAGTTTCTGAGATTTAGTAATTTCCGATTGACTATTTTAGTTCCTTACTTAAGTTTACGTTATTTTAAATGTAATATATAACAGATCATTAAAGATCTTTACATTAATATATATATTCCGTTCACAATAGGTTTTTACCTGGATGATGGTTCGAAAATCATGTTTTTACGGAATATATATATATATATTCCGTTCACAATATATTTATTCCGTTCACAATAGGTTTTTACCTAGATGACGGTTCGAAAATCATGTTTTTACGGAATATATGTATATATATTCCGTTCACAATAGGTTTTTACCTGGATGACGGTTCGAAAATCATGTTTTTACGTTTTATTTTTATCCCACTCGAAACAATATTTTAAACATAATTAAAAGTACTTATTTTTCGTTTTGGAACGTTATTGATTTTGTGTAATATAGTGCACACATAATACCTTTTAATACAGGCATCGTATTTACTTGGAAAAGAGAAAATTGTAGGCATTATTTCTACATACAATAAATGATTTTATGATTATTTTATCATATTTTGAAATATTTAACTGAATAAAATATATTCATCAGCTGCATGTCTGCATCATTGTAAAAAACTTTTTTACCGTTATATTCAATCATATGGTTTAGATTCGTCAGTCGCCAATTTGAAGCTATGTTCGTTAGAAGTTTTTGTGAATGTGGTGTTTATATTTTTTTAAGTGGAATAAAACTATAAATAAAATTTGTGTCCGACCTCAAATAAATATATAAATAATATTGGCCTAAATTACTGTGGTTAACTATCACATTAATATATTACAATCTGTTTTCATTACAGTCATCCAAAGTGATAGATGTCAGCTGTTGGCGTAGTGATATATTAGGGATTATTTCTAGTAACATTTCGAGCTGTCATCCAGTTAAACTTAGCTCGTGAATGACTTATATATATGATGGATTCAGGCACACAAACCACTCACCAATAAGAAATACTAATTACTCTGTATAATGTAATCTTATTTATTCTATTTAAATGTTTCAGGCCACCTGGCACTTATAATCCAAGGACCTCTGCCTCCCAACCAAATGCGGCCCCTCCCCACCTGAAACAAAGTCCGCCAAGCCTGAAGAACACGTCAGCTGCAAGATCGCACTCCAACAGACCCCCACCGATCAACAGTGCCCATAAAACGCACCAGTTCCCCTCTTCCCCTACAAAGAAAGACAAGAGCTCATCCTCGAAAGCTCAGAAGGAAATGAGGAACTTGTCGGAGATGTATGGCACCGCTTGTGGGTCACTATACGACACACACGTGTCCACATACTCAGGGCCAGATGATCAGTTCTTTGTAACAAACGACCTCAGGGTGCCCCCTTGCTTAGAGGGCGACATTGAAGGGATACCTTCTCCATACTTGCAGTGTGGCTCTAGGGGCCGCGGTCACCCCAGAGGTCGTGTGCCAAGTGGTCGGGGCTATCAGGTGGTTGAGGGTGTTTGTACGGGGAGGAATACCTGTCCTCTTGACAACCCCAGGACTGCTCTGACTCCATCATGCCACTCCCGGCATTTGGGGGCACCACCTAGGCCGGTCAGCTCGCCCGACAATCGTTGGACTAGGGCAGAGGATTGCTGCCGGGTGGCCAATCAGCGGCAAGGGGAATACTGCGACAGAGGAGGATGGTTGAACAGGTAACATTGGTTCTGATGATGAACCAAGGTTCTTGAACTTTTTTCCCCCGTGTTCCGTGTCTAACTTATCAATCCCGACTATCTGCATATCTTCACTAATAAGGGTAAAGAGGATTAATAAGGTAAAATATTAGAGGAAAAGTGTTTCCATGGAAAGAAAGTAAGAAACAGTAGAAATAAAAAAACCTTTGTACCCCTGTCTGGTATTCAAACCTTTAACTCTTATCAGCAGACAAGACAAGACTGATGCGTTTATCCATGTACTCTCTTATGTGATTTTTTATTTATTTTTATTAAAATTATCTAGAGCGTAAATATTAATGTAATAGCTTCGAATAATGGGTAGAAAAGTATAATTTATATCGATCTGCCAAAGACTGTTACATTTTGTTTGCTTTAGTTAATAAACACGAGTTCATAAATATAAACATGTTGCCATAGCTTGAGTCTGCAACATCAACATTAATTTAATTTATTCCTTGCTCTGTTCCAGCACAAATCAACATTATTCCCCACAGCTGGTTTATCACTCTCAACAGCGTGGCTCTGTAGGTCCAAGGTGCAAACCACAACATTATAAGAGCTTACCTCGAGACAAACAGTGCGAGGGTAATTTACCAAACCTAACTCTGTTGAAAATGTTCCAAGGCGACCTGGAAGAACTAAACAAAACATGGCTATCACAATGAAAAAGGGAATAAGGTTATCACTTCTGGGCTGGGGTTCAAATCTAGCCCATAATGATTTCAACCTGCATCACACTTTAGACTATAAATGTCACAGTTGCTGTAAACTATGGGTCGAGTCCAGCTTAGGGATATTAGCAATGGAGCTGTTATCTAAAGTTTGTGCATGTGCAATGGTTTCATGTAACGGGACAGTCCCAAAGAAATACCGGTTGCATCCAGAACAGGGGATTAGTACATGAGATTATTATACTGTCAAGAAGAAACCTATTCATCCCAACAAGCACCCCCAAATCTTCACTGTATTCATAAGTATGATTATCTATCAAATGGATGAATGTTGACAAACAATTGTTACCAATATGATGCCAAAATACAAACCCACTTTTCTGTGCCATAACATTGATATATTTTATGATATTCTTATACTAAGATTTTATTTCAAACTAGCTTATTACCTGTTTTCAAAATGGTGGATGTAAATTTTGATTAACGTATAATGTTAACCGAGTGTCCGAGTTATGTCCATGCAAAATTTAATCATAATCGGTTTATTGGTTTTTGCGAAAAAAGAGTAACAAACAGATAACAATTCATCTTTCTCTATAGGTTTTAATAATATTCATGGTTTTGTTGATAAGTAGAAATTTAATATTAACTAAGAGATAAAACTTTGTATATTAACATAATAATAATTTGATGTTTTTTATAAACAATTCCACAACAAGTAGTCGATAAATGAGTCAATAAATTGATATAAGTAACAAATAACAATCTCACTGATGATAATTGAGTCAGTTAAGAATATTTAATTTTACAATATTTAAAAGCATGAAAACATTGTGATGAATAAGTATTATTTGAAAATAATGGTTAAGAGTAGATAACAAGTATCATTTTAAAATAAGAAGTATAAAGTTGTGATTTTAAAAACAATCTTAAGTTGATGAATAATACTCTTTCATAATATTGTCTTCAAACTTTTAAATATCGTAAACTTTAATATCCCTTGGTTGACTCAATTATCATCAAGAAAATTGTTATTTATTATTAATATCAATTTATCAACTCATTTCTTGACTACTTGATGTGGAGTTGTTTACACAAAATATCATGTTATTAATTATTTTAATATTTAAGGTTCTCTCTCTTAGTTAATTATTCTATAGGTATTAATAAAATGAAGAGTTTGTTTTTCTGTCATATGCATTACACCATATCTACCATATGCAAACTATGCGAAATTTTACAAATTAGTAGCGCCTGTGTATGAACATGTAAACCTTGAAACAGGAATTTTAGTTTTTTCTGATTTTTTTTTTTCTGTCTATTTGAAGTAAAGAAAAGTGTTGACAGGGGTGCTTCTGCTAGATTTTATATCTTAGTAGGGTAAATACACTCGAGCACAGTCTCAACTACCATGTAGAAAACATCCAGTCTTAAACCTCCTCAATCCCATTTGTTCCTAATAGGTTTTCGAAAGTTATTAAAAAGGTTTCATTATTTTCAGATGGCAATGCTCCTATTCGCTGCACCACTTCTGGTGCTCAGAATATCCAACATAACAGAATTAAGGTAAGAACTCTTCACAAAAAGGTTTGTAGGCCCCTACAACAAAGTCCAATTTTCATATGAAGAGCCATATGTGACAGCTAGAAATGTTAATAAATCTATTTTAAATTTGAATGTGTCCATATGTCAAGCTATGTGATCTTTGCAATGTGATACCAAAAACATTTCTTAATAACTACTACAACCAGAAATACATCCATTTTAATGTTCATTATTACCTATTTTGCAGCAATTTTGTTTATGAGTACAAAACACCTAGGTACTAGAATAGTCTGGTTCTAGTTGAATTCTACATGTTTCAAACAAGAACTCTACCAAATTTGGTACTTATACCATTAACTGAACAAATGTTACACCTACCCGCTAGACTGCTCTTGGTTTCTGGCGTTTATTAATTTCTACCCAACTATTCTAGAGCCTTGAAGATCAGACACAATTATTGTGACTTTCTCTTCAAAATCATAAAGTTTTGACTTTAAACATTAGAGATGTTTGAAACATAAATTCAAAGTTTATTGATCAACCAATCATTAGGAAGATTTTTTTTTTTGCGGGAGCTTACAGCCATATTATCATACTGTAATTGTCTACGGAAATGTATCATAGTAATACAAATAATGGTACTTGCTGCTGATTAGGATACATTCAATCAAATTAATTAACAACTACCATCCACAACTGTTTCCAGCCTGTGGCCTGGGTCAGTTTTTTTTTTTTTCAAATCATATATTTTCCACTACCTGCTTGCTAGGCCTGTCATAACGTCATATTCTATTACCTATAATCTAACTTAAGACTAGGAAAGACATAGCATCCAGTCCTTGGCTGTTAATTTATCAATGTGAAAGAGTAAAGCCAATATCTAAATAATAAATTTTTCAGACATGCTGGTAATTCAATCCGGGACCCTTAGCTCAGTAGATAGACATGCTACTGACTGAGCTAAGGTGTCAGATCAATAAACAAATAATATATTCAAATTATAGCAGTCGACTATTTAACTGAGTACAAAATATACCTACAAATATAATACATTTCTCGATCTTTGCTTGACATCGGTTAAATGGTTACATTTAGTAACGTCAAAGAAAGGTGAAATATAGATACCAAGTTTAGGTAAAAACTTGATGTCTCTAAGATAAAGTTTGCTTAAAATTGTGTGAGCATATTAGTATGTATATTATTTAGAATTTTCCATTAAATGTCTTTTCACCCGCCAGATGGTGGATTGGTTGGGTGCTGATTTACCTCCCAAACAAAAGATGGTTCTTGCCACCTCCAACTTCCGCCGTCCAACCACCATCACCCTTCCTCGCCGGTTTCTTCAGTAGATCTCAATTCGGCGGACCCTCGCAAGACAACTCGATCCCATTCCAAATAATGTACAATAGCGACAGTAACATATCGAGTCATAACAATAAGTTTGGGGTTTTTGAATCTTTCTTCAGTATTTTAACCATTAACTTGTGATGAAATCATCAGTAATTTATCCTTCGAAATAAGTTTGGCTGCTTGTGGTAAACTTTCAAGAAAGGATATGTTTGTTCTATTTGCAATAATATAATTATCAAGTTTGAGATTTTTTTAAAGGTATGTTGCTAAGAAATAAGTCATGCTTGTAGATAATGAACTGTAACATAGTGTAAACAAATCATTAGTGAACAAATTAATGAATTGTGCGTAATTACAATTGGAGTATTCAATTTTTAAAGTAGATTATTTATATGTTTGATTAAGTAGAGTGGGAAAAAAGTTTAATAAAATCACTTTGGTGAGTTTTTAATAAAAATATACTATTGATAAAAAAAAATGTAATCTATTTTATTTACATATACATGCACCTCATCACACTTTGGTGGTTTATTTATCCATCATAAAAATATAGTTTACTATCTTATATTTATTAGTTTTAGATGCTCAGAGTCGCATAATAAATGTACATATTATTTCAATAAAACAATTTATCTGACTCACAATAGCTTGGGTTCTTTCAAGTGGGAAAGAAATCCTTCTTTTTAGCAGCCTGCAGGTGAAAAATGTGGAGGGACAAAGGCTCAATTTTCCCCTGGCTTCAGTGTGTTTCGCACCACGCAAGGGGGAAAAGATTTTTCAATCCAGAATCCTACTATATATTTGTAATGGAAGGAAAACTTTATATTTATTTCGTGTACACAATTAAAATATATTACGTTAACAAAACTTAATAAAACACAGAAAGTGCTGTAATTATTTTGTATGAAAGGGGGCTTCTGACCCCTTCACCCTTCCCACGAAAAATACCTCTGCCCTCTGATTTTTCTGTGCGGCCATGAAGAAAAGTTCAAATTTTATGAGTCGTCTCAAGTTTTGAACTGTATGTTTTTTCAATCTATATTGTACACCTGTATTAAAGTGGGAGTGTAGAAGGGAACGAGAGCAAAGGACAGTGTTTTTGTAGTTTTTTACAGCAAAACTTTTTTTTTTCTTAGTAAATCAAATAATGCTCCAGTAGAAACATAGAGTTTAATTTTATTCACATGGTGATATCAACATTTGTTGAATATTTGTCATTAGTATAGCGAAATTAGATGACAAACTTTTTAAATGAAGAGAAAAAGTCTTGTTTAAATTCTGAGATGCCCAAGAAATCTTGATATTATATGTAGAAAATTAAACTTAACGCATCTACTGGAGTAATTATTTTATTTTGCTCAAATTTTTTTTTAACTATCATAAAAAAAAACTGCATAAACACTCACCCCACATTAAAACCCATATCACTCCCCTTCCATCCTCCCTCATCCCACGATAACTTGTATCTTAAAAAACAATTAAACCATTTACCAAATTTTTATAAATACAACAAAATGAAAAAAATTGATAGTTTTAAATTTTTAAAAACCTATTTATCTGATTCTCGATTTTTCTGTTGTCAAATAAATGAAGAAACCTGGAGTCTGATAAGTTTTCTTGTTGAAGTCTGATGAGTTATATAATATCCTATGTCGTAAAATGTTCTGTCTGGATACAGCTGACCGCATCAATCTGGGTACTGTTGTTGGTGCAGGTCAGTGTATCCCCTCGAGTGGAGAGTACGACCTATACTGGAACAGTTCCTTTCCTCCGTATCCATACAGCAACTTCCCCCTGCCACTCTCGTCGTAGTAGGGGTACCGATACTTGGGCCTGAAACAGTAGACATAAACTCTTCATGCTTACATATTCATGCGTGAGCGGTAGTGTGTAGGAAAAAAAAATTGAAACCAATATCTTAGTGATGAATTAAATAGTCACGCTATTTTAGTTAAGTATGGTTACAGCCACGTTTAAATATATTATTTGAATGTAAAAATAACACCTGGACACAGAAATCGAACCCAGAACCTTTGTTTTAGTAAACCAATCCTCTTACCACTGAGCTATCCAGGTGTTGTTTAAAGAATGTGATATTTAGATGTGGCTATAATTGTACTTAACAAATATAATTGCTAGCTATTGCTAGTTAGCTATTTAATCCATCATATGATTCGTACAGTTGTCATTTACCATTGGCAGCATTAAGCTCTCCCAAGTCGAAGGTGGTTGCGCTATCTGATAGCTCACTCATATGTAGAGGACTGTTTCCTCATGTCTATCACAGACTCTGCCTTAAAATATAAGTTAAGAATGATCCTGAGCACGGGGCTCCTGAATAGTTCAGTGGCTTAAAGATCCTGGGTTATATTCCCATATCCGAGTATCATTTTTCACTTTAAAGAATACAATATGAAGAATGGCTAACACCTCCCTCGCCTTATCTCCTATATGACCTAACCAATAGGCAATAACTCTTTAAGCTTAGCTCTGATGTGCAAAAAAACAAATGGCTTGAAACCAAAACTATCCATTAATTAGATTACTAAGTTAAGTATGATAACCAATTATTTATGTTAAAATAAATATTTTTTCTATTGATACTAAAACGTTTCAGGCCTATGCACATATTTATTACTTTTATTGTACCATTGGCTCTTTGTTTTATGTTGTTTTTTTACTAAAATTATTTGTTTATTAATCAGTTTTCTTACAAGTCTTCTTTTTATCAACTAACATTAATAAATATATATATGAAGGAGCGTTATAATACCAATCCCCTCCTGATATCAGCCCCTAAATCCACCCTTGATAGATAGAGGAACAGAAAGATGAAAATGAGAGGAAGTTTAAGAGGGGAAGCAAGAAACAGAAAGTTAAAGAGAGAAAGAGAAACATCTAGAGGTATAGAAATAAGCACAAAGAGATAAAGAGAGAGAAAAGGAGTGAGATTGAAAGGGAAAAACAAAAAAGGAAAAAAAAAGCTTATAAAGATAGAAGGAAGAAAGAGATCAAGAGAATTATTGAAATAAAACGAATATAAGAGAAAGAGGAAGCAAAAAGATGCCTAGAGAAAGATTGGAATAAAGACACACAAGATGAGAGAAAAACATAAAGATAAGAAAGAAAGAGAGAAGGAGCATCGCTTTTACCAATCGATAAGGAGATATCAGACATTTTCATTAATGAAGAAGGTTTAAACTTTAGAGGAAGTGTACCCACATTCTTATGGAGTGAAAGAAGGGAAACTATTTAGGATATAATTTTATTCAAACAAGTACCCAGTCAGGATTTGAACTCGACCTCCCATCCATGAGGCAAACTAGACAAGACTATATTGACGCCTTTGTCAACGAGCCCATTGGTAAGGTTTGAAATACATTCTTTGAAAATTAAACAAATCTTACATAATATTAAGTATCACAAATTCAAACGTGAAAAGAGAAGAATTTGTCAACACATGTAAACAATCTATAAAATCCTTAGAACTTGAACTTTTATATTTTTCCGGTTAAAAGTGTAAATGACAAGTCTCGAACATTGATCAGCTTGAGAAAGACGTTTAAAGAAGCTGCCTAGGTAGGTCGGTTTACTATAATGAACCAACAACTATTTTCTATGGCCCTATACATGTATAGACTTGTAAACATCGTTTAAAAGTTGACATTTTCCCTCTGAAAAGTACAAAAATCCACATAAGATCTGAATGTCCGGGAAACGAAAGGTAACTGATATAGGAGTGTAGAATGGATCTTTGTGAATAGAATTAAGTCATTTAATAGGGGTGTCACAACACATTTTATTGTCATTTGTATTTTTTCCTCCCACTGACAGACAAATCCACCCAGGAACGTTATCTACCCACTTGGTTTCCGGCATTGAGGAATTTCTGATCAACTATTCTAGTGACTTAATATAATTTCATCTTCTTGACATCATTAGAAACTTATGTCATATTGTGACCAGGGTTATCCAAGGTCAGGAAATGTAACCTACCTTTCAAAATACTGGAAGTTGGGAGCTCTCGGAGACAGTGTAGCATCAGAATCAGGCACTGTAACCAGCAAGACCATGACAGCCAGCAGGGACTGTAATATCAACAAATAAATGTCTTAGTCATATTCAGAAAGGAAGAAACTTTTTAGACAGTTATATAAATTACTAAATAAATTTTAATATAAAGGGTTATTTCTTATTCTTTTTTTTAATATAAGGTATTTAACATGCACTTTCTGAACAGATTGATTATATCAGCACACGAGAATTTCTATGAGCGAGAGGACCTAACAATTTTGCCGGGAAAGGTATTTTAACATATCATCCAGGGTTATTTTACACGCCGCCACAATCAACATGGGACCAACAGCTTTACTTCCCCTCCTGAGGAAGTTGTGCTACAGTTTTTTTTATCACTCAAGAAAGACATTTTATAAAACCAAAACTAATTAAGATAGTGA
The DNA here is from genome assembly GCA_902151425.1 of Timema shepardi. Lineage (NCBI taxonomy): Eukaryota > Metazoa > Arthropoda > Insecta > Phasmatodea > Timematidae > Timema > Timema shepardi. The sequence continues at coordinate 148,481 of CABFVX010000921.1, forward strand.
CACTCACAATGTTGAAAGTGTTTTATTTAATTTGAAGGCGAAGAGGGAAAGTCCAATTTTAGCTCAAATTGAGTTAGTGCTGCCTGCCATCTGTTGGACCAGTGGTTTCCAAACTGTGCATCACGAAATATTCCAATATTTTCAATTAAATGACAGCCCACATGGTTGATGGTTTTAGAATCTGAACATCGTTGTGTTGATGTGATGCTTAGGAAGGACATCTAACAGACACTGTACAAATCCCTGTTTCATTTCTCAAGATGGCGTTTGATGTCACGGTTTTAATAAAGTCATTTAATAACTCTGGATTATTTTAGTATAAAGCAGTCTTAGAAGGCAGGCAGTGTTGGCAATTAAGCGACTTTCATGGGTCTGAAAGGACTAATTTTCATTTTTAGTGACGCGATTTTTCTTTGATTTCTGTCAAGTTCATGTTCATCATTTTAAATTTTAATGCTGTAGAAATTTGATTTTTGAACTACAGTACTGCAAGAATGCATAATGCATTGCTTAGGTCCACGGAAGAGCTCTAAGCCATCTGACATTCACAAATCACGACGACATCGTTCCGGATCCAGGGATCATCTCAGTCCACTGATGTATCTTACATTCGGTTAAGATTAATGTATGCATTTTTGATTAGATGACGAATCTGACGACTTAATTTTTTGTTTAGCGACAATTTAGCAACTTTCTGGTACTAATCTAGCTACAACACTTGTATGGTTGTTGGCAAACCTGAAGATCGTTCGCTCAGTTGTTTCTCAGCTCAGTGCGCAAACAAACATGGTCAATCGTTGCATCAATTTGAATATAGTGAATGGATTTTTCTAATTATTTATCGAACTTTCTCGGTACTTGATGTTTTTATATAAATAGAGTCTCCATGGCCTTGAATGATTGAAGATCGAACCAAGTAAATGGTATTATGATCAAGTAAACTTTTAAAAGTTGTTATTATCTTATTAAAAATGGACACATATTTATTGAACATTAATAAACATTGTAGGAGCGAAAAAAAAATATGCACCACAAACTAGATAGATTAGATAATAAACTTTTTAAATTAAGAGAAAAAGTTTTCTTTCAATTCCAGGATACCATTAACAGATATTCAATAACGGTTGATATCTTCATGTGAAGAAAATGAATCTCAATATTTCTACTGAAGGAATATTTGATTTGTTTTGCCTAAATAAAATGTTTTATATAAAAACTGCAAACAAAAACTTATCTTTTAATGTGTCCCCTACACCTTAAGACCGGTCCATCTGAGTGGGAAATCCTCCTGCAATGCAGGTTTCCGGCAGCAACCTCAAAACGAAATTGCTTTGGGGGGGGGGGGGGGGCGGGGAGGTATTTTATATTTCCTTAACTTTTTTTAACAGGAAAGGAGGGGTTAAAAAAGACGGGGTTCCGCCCAGTTTTAA